>PVKM010017908.1:0-25469 GCA_004027735.1 Carollia perspicillata
ATTCAGTCTTTTTTCTTCCCCTTCTCCCAGGAACCCTTCTCTGAAGCAACAGCTCTTCTCGTACGCCATTCTGGGCTTTGCCCTCTCAGAGGCCATGGGGCTTTTTTGCCTGATGGTGGCTTTTCTCATCCTCTTCGCCATGTGAAGGAGCCGTCACCACCTCCCATAGTTCTTCCTCCCATGTCTTGTCTGCCCTGTATGTTCCTTTTCCTATACCTCCCTAGGCAGCCTGGGGAAAGTGGTTGGCTCAGGGTTTGACAGAGGAAAGACAAATAAATACTGTATTAATAATATGTTACTTGAGTCTCGTGTATATTTCTTTTTCACAGCTGGCTGAGTGCCTTGGCAAAAGTATAAGGCCTGAAGGGTGGTGACAATTCTAAACTCAACATGGGTCTGGCCTCACTTGTTCTTCAGTATGTGTCAGGAAAGCTTTATTCAGATCAGGTCTCCTTTTTAATAATTTTCACCTTCCATGGTCTGTTACTCACCTTAGATGATTGGGTCAGTGGCAACTTACAGTGCTGGCTGGTTTAACATTATGACTAATGGTCTCTGTTTCCACTGCGGTTATCCTGGCTTAGGCCCCCATTGCCACCCACTTGGTCTGTTGCAGTACCCTCTTGACTGGCCTTCCGCTTCTCGTCTCTTCCCTTCAGCGTTTACTTTCACCCACCATTTCTGCCTTAAGCATAAGACTGGTTGTGCCATTTACCAATTCAAAACCAGTCTGGCCTTGGCTTTCTGTTTTATTTCCCTATACTACCAAAAGTGCACTATTTGTCACTTTCCAAATATTTTTCTTGCGTTCCTGTTCTATCTTCAGGACTTACCCTTTGGCCGTTTCTCTTTTTTTCCCCCCAATTTCACTTTTCTCTTTATGAAACTCTCCCTGTTATAGTGAAAGATTTAGGTTAAATGCTACTTCTTCCTCCATGAAGCGTTCACCTGTTTTCTATCTACCATCAGCCAATGACCATTAATGCCTATAAAGGACTGTAGAATGTGTATCCTTTATAATGCTTATATGGTCTGATAAATCATGGGTTTATATGTGCCTTGTGTTCCATGTTAGACTGTCAGTTTCTTGAGGAAGGGACTATGTTATCTTTATCTTTGTATTTCTAGAGGTATCTAGCATGATGCATCTTAGCAATGCCTTAGTCACAGTTTTTCTTTTTTTTTAAGATTTTATTTATTTATCTTTAGAGGGGAAGGGAAGAAGGAGAGAAATACCAATGTATGGTTGCCTCTCATGCGTGTCCCCTGCTGGGAACTAGCCCGCAACCCAGGCATGTGCCCTGACTGGGAATTGAACTGCAGTTTGGTTCACAGGCCCGTGCTCAATCCACTGAGCTACACCAGCCAGGGTTACATTTTTCTTAATTATGTAAACCAACCACCTCAACTTCACAAGTAAGGAAACAGGGTGTAAGACTGCCACCATACTGTTGGTCATGTGTGACTCTCCCCAAGGCTAGTAGTGCTGGTGACTTATTTTCCCAAGCATGAAGGAAAGAGCAAAAGAAGCAAACAAAAACCTTTTCCCTTAAAAATGCCTCAATAGGGACCTTGGACAGTGGGGTTAGTATCAAGTTTGGTAAAGAATTACTAATATTTTCTAAAGGTTAAGTAAACTTGATTTTTTAAAAAAGATTTTATTTATTTTCGGAGAGAAGGGAAGGGAAAGCGAAAGAAAGGGAGAGAAACATCAGTTGGTTGCCTCTCACACGCCCTTACTGGGAATGTGGCCCACAACCCAGGCTTGTGCCCCGACTTGGAATTGAACAGGCGACCTTTCGGTACACAGGTTGGTGCTCAAGCTGCTGAGCCACCATCCAGGGCTAAAGACTAAGTAAACTTTAAAAAAACCTTATCTTACATCTGCTTGAAATAACGGTAAGTATTAAAGTCCTTTCAGAAACGACAATGTAGATAACTACAATGCATTTTCTTTTGGTTCAGTCAATGATTATAAAATTAAAGCCCAGGCTCAAACTTGACCCCAGGGTAGACAGATGCTCAGGAAACAGGTTAACCCAAATCATTCACCTTTGTTCTTTTGCTATTGTGATCAGGGGTTGAGGAGTCCTATCTACAGTTGGCTTTCAGATTGCTATACTATCACCAAATAACTATTCTGGGCCGTGGCTTGAAGTGTACCTCAAAAGAACAGTTCCTCCAGCTAAGAGTATGTGGAAGGTATCTACATATTTGGAGATGAGGAACAGCCCTCCCTTTGGGACACCTGAGTTTGAACCACTACTGCCTCCATTTTCTATCCCCTTCCAGAGTCATCCATGTTTTTTTTTCTTGGCTGCCCTTTGGGATTGAATCTAGCTAACCTCTTAACAGTTTAGGGGCTTGGACAGAGCCCAGCTTGGTGGCCCATGTGTTTTTGTTCTCTCTGAGGTGAATGATGAGGTGCTGCAGGAGGCTTGGAAGCAAATTTCAACAGGAGTCAGTGCAACCTGAATCCTCTTGCAGGCCCCAAGAGATGGCAACCCAAGTTGCCAACAACTTAGGGTAGAGGAGTGCTCCATTTTTAGTAGTGAGAATCCAAGAGCAAATTTGCTGAAGAGTTTTCTAATTTTGAAAACATTGAGATAAAGCTTTCTATTTGTCCTTGTAGTTAGAAAGAACACATGATTTGAAATCAAGAGGTATTCTTATCTCTCTTATACAACCACTGTGACATTGGGCAGATCACTAACCAATAACTTGCTAAGACCTCGGTTTCTTCTTGTATACTAAGTAGGGATAATAATTCTCATCCCAGGGATACCTGGAGTATTTGGAAAGGATGGCATCATCAAAGTTTAATGTATATTGATTATAATTTGCTTTCTCATTTTCCATGGAGTTCAGAGCATCTTACGGGTATTTTCCAGACAGCCTATACCTAGGATGATTATCATAGAAAAGAGAATTGACTATTCAAAATTTATAAAGCTTGGTTGAAAAGCATCTGGAGAGAGAATGCTGGGGTTCTGAAGGCAAAAGTCTTATTTCCCTCTTACTCCTCAGTTTCCCCCTGGTATTGAAGAAACACAACTGACTTGAAGAAACTTCAAGTCAGTTGTGTTTCTTCAATACCAGGGGAAGAGTGTTCATAGGTTTGTGCCATCCTAATCCGAAGAAAATGGTGTCCTAGGGAAATCATCTAAATGGTGAACAGCAATAATGAGGAACCCTGTTCCAGCCTCCCTTTCAGGATGGATTTATTATTTTGAAGCCTCAGGTCATCAAGATAAGAAAGCTGCTCAGGAAACAAGACTGTTGATTTAGCTTAAGTTGATGTCCAGAAACCTAGAGGCTGCTCTGCCTTCTTAGCTTGGAGAGAAATAAGGTGAAGGAATATTCGAGTTGAATTCTGAAGTAGAGGAGTAACATGACACTGGGGAGTAGAGAATATTGTCCTAATCCTCCCAAGTTTTGAGCAATGAAACTATTGAGTCATATCTAGAAATATGCATTTTCCAGCATGTATTCTTAGGACACACTCTGGGACACTTAGTGTTGTGAGCATTTGACAAAAAACTAAAACAAAGGAAGATTTTTTAGTTTCCAGGCATTCCTTAAAATGTCTTTATTTTTGAGCATTTATCCCAAGGCACTCTGAGTGCTAGTACATTATGATCAAAGTAGCTGCTTGAGCCCTGGCTGGGTGTGGTTCAGTGGATTGAGTGCCAACCTGTGAACCAAGGGGTCGCCGGCTCAATTCCCAGTCAGGGCACATGCCTGGCTTGAGGACCAGATCCCCAGGAGGGGTCACACGAGAGGCAACCACACATGGATGTTTCTGCCTTCCCCTCTCTAAAAATAAATAAATAAAATCCTAAAAAAAAAAAAAAAGAGTAGCCACTTGAGAAATGGCAGAGGACATGATAGAATTCCAGGGATGAGGTCAGTCAGGCCTCTCATCTTAAATTCTTGGCTTCTCTCAGTAGTATAAATGGTTGGTTAGAGATGGTTTATTTCTACTACCTCCTTCCCTCCACCCCAAAAGAGATCATTTCCTCTGACCTTTTGAATAAGTGCTATGGTAGGCAGAATTTTTTAAATGACCTCCTAAAATGTTCTCTAATCCCCAGAACCTGTGAATTTGATGGGATATTATGCCTATGGTTATGTTGAATTACATGGCACAGTTGACCAAGAGGAAGAGCCTATTCTAATCACATGAGCCCTTAAAAGCAAGAAGCTTTCTCAGGTGGCACAAGAAATCAGATGTGAAGGAAGGATTTGATGGATTTAAGGACGGAGGGGATCACATGCAAGGACTGGAAAGTGGCCTCTAAGAGCTAAAATTGACCCCCTAACCAACAGCCAGCAAGGAAATGGGAACCTCAGTCCTCTTAGGAACTGAATTCTGCCAACAGCCTGAGTGAGCTTGGAATTGGATTCTTCTTCAGAACCTCTAGATAAAAGCCCAGTCCAGTCAACACCTTGACTTTGGCTTTGTGAGACTACAGAGAACACAGGCAGACCTACCTAGATGGATGTGTTTTATTATTTTTCTTCTTATTTTTCAATTATATTTGACATTCAATATTTAAGTGGGTGTTGTTTTAAGCCACTAAGTTTATAGTGATTTGTTATGTAGTAATAGAAAACTAATATAGCCCTGGCTGATGTAGCTCAGTGGATTGAGCACAGAGCTGTGAACCAAAGGATCATGGTTTGATTCCCAGTCAGGGCACTTGCCTGGGTTGCAGGCCAGTTCCTGGCAGGGGGCGCACGAGAGGCAACCATACATTGATATTTCTCTCCCTTTCTGCCTCCCTTCCCCTCTAAAGATAAATAAATAAAATCTTTAAAAAAAAAGATTGAGATCTTGCTAAAAAAAAAAAGAAAAACTAATATAAATGCAATCTTCTAATCTGCAAAAGGAATTTTGCATTGAAAGGAAAATAAAAGTTGACTTCTTTGATCCTCTGCCTTCTAACTTCATTGAATCTAATCTAGTTCAGAATTGCTCAACATGGAAAGATCTTTAAGCAAAAATGTGTCATGATCTTTTACTATAGCTATTTCATTTGTGTGATGTAGATATTTTTTCTTGTTTAAACAGATGACAAACTAAGATTCAGTTTCAAGAATCATGACTTAATCCTCAAGGTTATCTAGGTAGGAAGTGATAGAATAGAAAGTGATAAAACAGAATAGAAACCCATTACCAAAGCTCCTTGCATTATACCATATCACCAGGTATATAGGGGCCACGATATCACTGGAGGAGAGGGAAAGACAAATCTGGACAGTTTTTAGATTTCTCAGTGAAGGCGATTGACCTGTTTTTCTTATAATTACCATCCCTGTTATCTTGCAGCTAGATAGCATTTTGTCTACCCCTGGTTTCATTTTAGCCCACTGTTCATTTCCTGGGTTTCTGGGCAGGCTAAATTTAGTGGGCACACCTTTGGCCCCAAGATAGATATTTTTAACCATTGTGGATTAGAGCCTTCCAGGAACTGTGTAGCTGCTTATACAGAAATGAACTCTGGAGATCTTTCTGGGGGTGGGGGTAAGGGGTTGTGTGTGTATGTAGGTATGGTATCAGCCTAAACAGACTTGTGTCTTCCTTGTACCTCTAAGACCTTTCCATCCACATCTCCCAACAGCTGGATGGAGCAGGGACTTTAAAGTTTCCAAAACATAGCTGCAAAGGGTAACAAACAGCTAGCCTCTAACTCCCTTAGCAACAGGAGAATATAGTCAGTGGGGATTTAGCACAAGGAAAATGTGTGCAGTGCAAAAACCCATAGCAGCTTGGCCCTGTGGAGTTGACCAGATTGAATGTCCCAGAGTCCTGGGTTTAAGTCACTTTTGGTTAACTCTTTGATTAACTCTAAGTTCCTTTTCTTGCGTGAAATGGGCACATTTCCTTGAGATGCACCTCCTGGACATGTTATGGAAGTAAGTAAACTTCTCATTGGAGACCTAGATCTTGTAAATTGTCTCCATCTCTGCTGTTTCTTAGTTACCAATTTACCAGGAGTAACTTAACACTAGAATTCTCTGCCAGTACTAAAATTAGACTCCAACACTCTGGGGCTTCCTTTTCTCCTTCTTGCTTTTGTTTTTGGAGCTTGAGGGAAACATATGTGCTGCTGGAGTTAGTAAATTAAAGGCTAAAGAAAAACTTTTCTCACTAGAAAACACTGTTTCATCCTACCCCACGTTATCATCCCAAATCTGTGCTGGATTTGGATCATTTGATTCACTCATTAGAAATGGACCTGGGAAAGCCTAGGCATCCCTTGGGGATGAGAGGGAGGAATAAACAAAATTGGAATGGAGACAAGCTAGGCTCCTGATCTCTCCAGCCAGTCTCTGTTTCTCAGCTAGATAGGCTTTCTTCTGCCACTAAAACTCTGAAGTTCTCTGTTAAATCAAAAAAGGGCCTGGAGTCACTCCTAAGTGTGCTGACATCTGAGGGTGGGAGGTTCAGGTATTGGGCACTTTTCCTGACCAGGGGTCTGGAGAAAAGGAACAGGCAAGGAGGGAGTCAATCTTTCCCAGCTGCAACATAGAGAAAAAAGGAACAAATTTTTCACCAGGAAGATTGTGTAAACAGTGCCTTTGGCTGGAGCCATAGAATTAGGGAAGCAAAGAAAGGAATCTTTGTTCTCCCCTACCCCAGCCAGAGCACAATCGGAGAGCTGGGATTGTTTGCTTTGGCGAGAGACTCCTGCCTGAAAGGACCAGGCATTCCAGAGACTGGTGAGGCCTCTGTTGGGTTTCCCTTATGGAGCTGAGGCAAGGACAACCCCCAGCCTAAAGCTTTTTACCTAAGGAAGTGAGCTGGGAAGCCTGGAGGCCCAAGGCATCTGGCCCATTCTTCTCTAGCTTTGTTCACCTTCTTTCCTTGCTACCTTAACCCCACTACAGGATGTTAGTTAGCCTCATTCTTCCTGCCTTTGAGGGTATTTTGGTTCTTATATTAGTGTTCTATCCCACAAGAAGCTATATTTTCATAGGGAGCAAGACAACCCCAGGGTTCCTCTCTAAGGAATCCAGCAGGAAAAAGGGGCCACCTTCTCCATCCTGTTACTCTTATAGGTGGTATATTGCACATGCCTCTGATAGTTGCAGTCAGCATTTCCAAAAATCTCCAGAAATGTCCCATTTTCCTTGGGTAGTGTTAATGTTTCATAAACATAAAATAATATTTATAGAATGCCTGTTTGTGCCAGGTGTTGTACAAATGCCATTTCATTTTAATCCTATGGCCACCCTATTAGTTAGATGCAATTACCCTCATATTACAAATTAGACATTAGACACCAGCAAGATAAATAATTTGTTCAAGGTCACACAAATGGTATATTTGTTTGTTAGGGCCATCATAACAAAGTACCACAAACTGAGGGGCTTAGAAATTTATCTCACAGTTCTGGCGGCTGAAAGTCTAGATCATTGTGTCGGCAGAGCTGGTTCCTTCTGAGGGCTGTGGGGCAGGATCTGTTTATGCCTCACCCCTAGCTTCCAGTGATTTACTGGTAATCTTTGGCACTCCTTGACTTACAGATCTATGCCTTCATATTCAAATGGCATTGTCCCTGTGTGTGTATCTGTGATCAAATTTCTCCTTTTATAAGGATACCAGTCACATGGATTAAGGACCTACCCTGCCCCTGTATGACTTTATCTTTAATTACATCTGCAATGATTATATTCCAAAGAAGGTTACATCTGAGGTACTTTGCGCTTGGACTTCAACATATGAATTTGAGGAAGGAGACACAGTTCAACCCATAATTAATGGTAACTTGCCGTGCCAAGCATTGAATTTGGATCCGTCTGACTTCAAAGCCATTTATGTTCTTTCTACAATACAGACGATTCCCAACTTAGGATGGGTTGACATACAATTTTTCAACTTTATGATGGTGTGAAAGTGATGCACGTTCAGTAGAAAAGGTATTTGAATTTCACTGTTTTCCTGGGCTAACAACATGCAGTATGATATTTTTCTCGTGATGCTGGGCAGTGGCAGCTGCAGCTGCAGCTCCCAGTCAGCGCTGCAAGAGGGTAAACAGCAGATACTCTCTTCTACAGTGTCCTGTTGTGGGCATTTTTTGGGATATTGTATTTTTGAATCTCATCATGTCTGCAAAACACCCATCTGTGTCCCCTGTTTCTGGTGAGAAGAAGCAGGCGATTGCTCTTGAGATGAAACTCATGATAATTGCCCAGCATGAAGGTTGTAAGACATAAGTATATAAATTACATAAGATAGTACTGTATTATAAAATAGGCTTTGTGTTACATGATTCCGCACAACTATAAGCTAACGTAAAATGTTCTGATCCTGTTTAAGGTAGCCTAGGCTAACTATGATGTTCAATAGGTTGGGTATATTAAATGCATTTTTTATTTAAGATATTTTCAACTTAAGATAGGTTTGGGGGGACATAACCCCATCATAAGTTAAGAAGCATCTGTACTATGCTGCCTCCTAAAAACCAGAAAGTTTTTCAGAATATATCCTGGTTTCCAATAGCTCCCATCTTTAATCCAAACTCTATATTGCTGCTGGTGGTTGTCTTTCTAAAATGTGAATTTGCCCCAGCTAGGTAGCTCGTCTGGTCAGAATGCTCTCCTGATGTGCCCCATTGCAGGATTGATTCCCAATAGGAGCACATGTGGGAATTAACCAGTGAGTGTGTGAATGGGTGGAACAGCCAGCCAATGTTTCTCTCCCTCTTACTCTTCTAAAATCAATTAGAAAAAAGAATTTTTTAAATTAAAATGTGAGCTCTGACTGGTATGGCTCAGTGGGTTGGACATCTTTCCAAAAAAGGTTGCTGGTTCAGTTCCCAGTCAGGGCACATGCCTGGATTGCAGGGCCAGGTCCCTGGTTGAGGGCCTGCGACAGGAAACTGATTGATGTTTCTCTCGCACATCGATGTTTCTCTCCCACTCTTTCTCCCCCCTTTCCCATCTCTCTAAAAATAAATAAATAAAATATTTTAAAAAGTAAATTAATTAAAATGTGAATCAATCACTTTCCCAATTAAAATCTTTTAGTGTGCAATGGCTCACTGGATCAAGTCCAGAGACTTTATAGTGGAAACAGTGGCTTTCTTTCATGCCTCTTTTCAGCCTCCTTTCTCACTGCTGTCCTCCCATTAATCACCATAAACTCCAACCATACTGACCTATTTGCAGTTTCTCAAATGCATTATGTTTATATACTCCTTAAGGCCTTGCCTTCATCCATCATTTCTCCCAATGTGTTCCTTTTACAGTTATCCTCATTTCAACTGTTCAAACAAACAAACAGACAAACAAAAACCCCTAAGGTCATTAGTGATTCCTCTACCTCCTTCACTCTATACATCCATCTCCACTGTCACCATCCTCGTATAAGTCACCACCATTTTTCACCTATACTACTGAAATAGCCTCCTCTGGGTTTCCCTGCATCCATATTGACCATTCCATAGCGAAGTGATTACTTAAAGCAATATTTTGATGGTTATTCTGAATAAAACCACCAATGGCCTACTATTGGACTTAGTTAAATCTGAGTCCTCACAGTACCTACAGGTCTTTATGAGATCTGGTTCCTATCTGCCTCTCCAACTTCACCTCAAATTATATCCCCATCTCTCAGTATATTAGCTGTTTACAATTCTGTATCTAGGTATCCCAGAGTTAGTGGCTTAAAACAACAAATATTTATTATCTCACAGTTTCTGTGGGTCGGGAATTGGGGACTGGCTTAGCTAGTTAGTTTGGGCTCAGGATTTCTCATGAGTTTATAGACACATCAGCCAGGAATGCAACCCAATTTGATTCAAGGATTGGGGCTCAAGGATTTGATTCCAAGATTTTTCACTCACTTGGTTGTCGGCAAGAGGCATCAGTTCCTTATCATGTGGGCTCTACATAAGGCTGATGAGTGTTCTCACAATATGGTACCTGGCTTCCCCCAAATCTGAGAACAAGGAGAAAGCTGCAGTGCCTTTTATGGCCTATTCTCAGAAATCACACACCATCACTTCTGCCATATTCTGTTTATCAAAATTGTATCACAAAGTTAGTCCAAACCATATTCAAGGGGAATGGAATTAGCCTCCACCTTTTAAAGTGATTTTAAAGTGAGGAGTGCCAAAGATTTTATTAACACATTTTAAAAAATATTTTATTTATTTATATTTAGGCAGAGGGGAAGGGAGGGGAAAAGAGAGGGAGAAAAACATCCATGTGTGGTTGCCTCTTGCATGGCCCTCACTGGGGACCTGGCCTGCAACCCAGGAATGTGCCCTGAGTAGGAATCAAACCAGCGACCCTTTGGTCCACAGCCCATACTCAATCCACTGAGCTACACCAGCCAGGGCAAAGGACACATTTTAAAAGCACACATTTTACTAGTGGTTCTTTTTTTAAATTTAGGTTTATTAAGGAATAATCTACATACAGCAAAATTCACCATTTTTAAATATTCAGTGTGTTGATTTTGGCAGATATGTACAATAATGTTACCATCACAACTGAGATATAGGACATTTCTATTACCTCAACAAATTCTCTTGTCCCCTTTGTAGACAGTTCCCTTCACCACTACCACCACAGCCCCTAGAAACCAATAATTTGATTCCTGTCTCTATAGGATACCATCCTTTCTCAGACCCAGAATGTCATTAAGTGGTATCATACAGTATGCAGGGTCTGGGGTCTGGCTTCACATAATACTCTCGAGATTCATCCATGTTGTTGCATGTATTATTTTCTATTGCTAAGTAGTATTTCATTGTATTGATATACTATAATTTATACATCTATTAACCTTTTTTAAAAAATTGATCTGACTGCCCTGGCTGGTGTAGCTCAGTGGATAGAGCGCGGGCCTGTGAAGCAAAGGGTCGCCGGTTCGATTCCCAGTCAGGGCACATGCCTGGGTTGCAGGCTGGGTCCCCATTGGGGGCCATGTGAGAGGCAACCACACATTGATGTTTCTCTCCCACTCTTTCTCCTTCCCTTTCCCTCTCTCTAAAAATAAATAAATAAAATATTTTTAAAAAAATTGATCTGACAGAGAGAAGAAGGGAGGGGGGGAGAGAAATATATCAATTTGTTGTTCCACTTATTTATGCATTCACTGATTTTGGTATGTGCCCTGACCAGGGATCAAACCCATAACATTGGTATATTGGGACAATACTCTAACCAACTGAGTTACATGGCCGAGGCATCTGTTCACATCTTGAGAGGGAGTTTCCAGTTTGGGGTTATTAAAATAAAGCTGCTATGCATATTCATGTACAAGTATTTGTGTGAGCATATGTTTTTATTTCTTGATAGATTTATTTCTTGTTCAATGAAAGTAGTTAAAGCCTTGAATATGTTGCTTCTTCCGACTGAATAAGCCTCCAATTTCCAACCTTATATTTATTCATTAAAGCAGCTCAGTCAAAAACCTTAATTTGTCAACACCCTCTAGAGTCTGTTGTTTTTTTCTGTATGTGGCTGTACATACATTTATGATAGCACCTACTATATCATATTGTAATTATTTATGTATATGTCTATCTTAGACACAAGACTGTGAGCACCTATGACATAGTAGCGACTTGATAAGTACTTTTTAAATGGATGAATAAATGAAAGAAATGACCTACATTATTGCTAATGTTATAGTGTATCTTTATCTAAGATGGGGCAACTTAAAAGCAAAAAGAAAAACAAAATACACACATACAACATACAAAACAAAAAGACCTTAGAGGACCACTGTTAATATCAGATGTAGGTAATAAAAACTAACATTTACCACGCACTTGCTGTGTGCCAGAAATGGGTAGACCCAAGTTGGGTAGGGTCTGAATTTTATACAATTTAAAGAATTCTCTTTAAGAAAAAGAATGAAAAATTAAAAATACAAAATTAAGTATAGGACCTTGGAGTTAGCCTGTAGAAGAACCCTGAAACTTAAGCGTCTTTAGTTTCAAGACAAATCCACCTCTATTGCTAGGCACTGTTCTAAGAGTATTTATTTATTTATTTTTTTTAATTTCTTTTTCAGCCCTGGCTGGTATAGCTCAGTGGATTGAGCACGGGCCTGTGAAGCAAAGGGTCATTGGTTCGATTCCCAGTCAGAGCACATGCCTGGGTTGCAGGCCTGGTCCCCAGTAGGGCTCACATGAGAGGCAACCACACATTGATGTTTCTCTCCCACTCTTTCTCCTTCCCTTCCCCTCTCTCTAAAATTAAATAAATAAAATACTTAAAAATTTTTTTTCATAAAAAGTTTTTGAAAAAAATTTTATTGGTTTTTCCCCAAGGGTATTACTTTAATCTGCTTAAACAATCCTATGAAGTACAATTTCCATTTTAGAGATGAAGATGTTGAGGCTCAAAGAGGCTGAGCAATTTTCGCAAGGTCCTACTGGTAATAAGTACAAACAGGCGGGATTGGAATTTGTAGTCTTATGCACTGCTGCCTCCCTGAATTGGTGTGAAATATCTATCATGCACCATAGGTTAAGATCTGGCATTTCGATCTAAGATAGCTCTTAAATCTTAAACCAACTCAATATAACAAAAGCTGAAGCCCTGGCCAGGTTGCTCAATTGGTTAGAGCGTTGTCTGAGGTTATGGGTTAGATCCCCAGTCAGGGCACATACAAAAATCAACCAATGAATGCATAAACAAGTGGAATAACAAATTGGTGTTTCTCTCCCTTCCTCTCTCTCTCTCAAATCAATAAGTTAAAAAAAAACATTTTAAAAAGCTGCCTGACATGGCTTTCTATAAGCACCTGGGGCATTATCTTTAGCTAGAAGCTTATACTTCTTCAGAGCTTGTTTAATCAAAGAGGAAAGAGCAATTAACTCTGAGTCTCAATAGTTCTCTTGGACACAGCTATTCTATTTGTTTCCTAAATATGTGTAGTTAATAACCTCAAACATGGTTCCTTCTGGTATAGCTATGTCAGCCATTAAAAATATAATCATGGACACAGATTAACCACACCTAATTTAATAATGAAGCCTGATTTTCTTTCTGCCACAAGTGAGAGTAGCCAATACTTCTGTGAATGACAGTCAGACCTCATCAAAATGATTGAAGCATATTTTTCTTCTTAATTGGAAAATAATTATGAGCCTACCTATCTTCTTCCTCCTTCCTTCCTGAATAATTCAGTCTAAAACTATTGGTGGGGAATATAGGAGTCCAGTTAGATGAGCAGCAGCATTAGCCCATTGGGTACTGGAGCTTGAGGAGGGTAAAGAAGGTTCTGGTTCTATATGATGGCACCACTGTGGGGACCTGGCATGGGTGTTGGAGCCCAAGCAGGCATCCCTGGTTGAGGGGAGGGATGGACAGACAGCAACAGAGTACTGGTTATATGTAAGGAAGATTGGTTAAATAAATATATTGTAAAGGAACCAGGTTTTTTTGGCCAGACAAATGTCTCAAGTCAGAAAAGGAGAATATTAGAATGAATCCTGTGACAATAGGTTAGAATTGGAGGTATCAGGGTGAATATATATATATATATATATATATGATATGAGTGTAAAATCATACACACATTTTTCCTCCTAATTCTGTTCACTGAGGGGACCTGGGAGTAGTGGCACCCTGTAACAGACCACATCAGGTATTGGTCTCTAAAGACCGTCCTCCACTAAAAAATACTATTGCTAGCTGGAGAAAGGGCTGATTCAAGGGCTTGGGATTGAAAGTACAAGGTGAACTGGAAATATCTGATTGCATTACAAAAGTGTGGAATGCTCAAATAATAATGGGGACATGTCAAAAGGATACAAGGGTTAGCTTGAAGGTACTCCCATTGATCAAATCTGGGACAATTTGAACATCAAACTAAGTACAGTAATAACAAAATATTAGAATCCACTGAATAAAACAGAAATCTATGAGTCATTCTGATAGTAATAAATTAATTACATGGGAAGAAAAAAATTTTCTCAGAACAAGACAACTAATAAATGTAGAAGGAATGATGGAGTTAGATGATGCTGTTTAGTAACACTCGCAGTCGTAATTAAGCCACAGAACATCAATGAACACTAAACACAATGGGTGAAAATTTTACGAGGAGTAGCATACTTCTAGTCTCAAAGTACTTTTCCCAGGAAATACTCACTAATTATACAAGGAAAAAGAATAATTTGACAGTGGAGAAGCCTGGCAGACATCACCAAAATCAAGGAATCAAAGTTAACATTAGCATTAATAGGACAAATTAATATGTTTAGGCTGATAGAATGCAATTGAAATATCACTTCTTTTGTAGTGCCTGAAAAAATTTATAATAGCCCGATTCAATCTAATTGTGAGGAAAGATCAGGCATACCCAATTGAGGAACATCCTACAAAGTAACTGGCTTGTAATCTTGAAGTGTGAAGGTCAGGAAAGTCAAGGAAAGACAAGGAAACTGTCCCATATTGAAGGAGATTAAAGCAACATGACAACTAAATGTAACATGTGACTCTGGACTGGATCCTTTTGCTCTAAAGGATATTTTTGGGACAACTGGCAAAACTTTAACAGGGTTTGTGGATTATATGGTAGTAATGTACCAAATATTAATTTTCTGATCCTGATTGGCTTTGTTGTAATCTAGGAGACTGCCCTACTTGGTAGGAATCACATACTAAAATGTTCAGATTTGATGAGAAATTGTGTCATCAACTAACTCTCAAGTAGTTGGCAGGGGTCGGGGTAGTTATTTGTACTATATTCTCCCACCTTTCCTTAAAGTTTGACATGAATTTTAAAAAATTTTAATGAATCATTTGAAGCTATGGGAATGCACTGAGAATTACAGAGATGTCCGTTCTTACCACTTATATTCAGCATTATTCTAATTGGTGAAATGAAGTAAAAAAATAAATAAAAAGCATATATTTCAGAAAGTAAGAAGTAAAACTGCTTTTTTCATTAATAACATGATCATTTATATAGAAAATCTTATGAAATCTACCCCCCAAAAATCACTAGAACTAATAAGTGAGTTTAGCAAGTTTACAGGATACAAGGCTAACATACAAGAATCAAGTATATTTATATATATAGATACATATATGCACATATATACACACACGTGTGTGTATGTACATATGCAAAAACAATAAGGTATTGCCATCTAGAAGATTCTGTAACTGAGTCTTTAAAAGGCCATTCTAGGCCAGTGGATCCCACAACTGTGGAGGCTGAGGTGCCGTCTGGGCTGTGAGTTTGGGAAGCTGTCACTTGGATCACCTACACAACTTGTTGCCCTTAGAGCAGCAGCCCTTCCCACACTGCTTCAGCAACGGCACCCCCAGCGTGCCGTGTAGCACTCAGATGTCCAGCTTTTGCATCATGCTGCCATTCGTAGCATTTTATCTTGTCTACACATGGGGGGGACCCAGGAGTTTGAGACATCCAAGAGGAAGAATCCAGCTTCCTATGAAAATGACAAATGGGCAACTCATCTAGAGCTTGGTTCACTGTCTATGAAAGACCCTTCTCTGGGAGAAGAGTCTACATGGTAGTGTCTTGAAGACACTATAAACTTCTTATGGGCTGCAAAGTAAATAAATAAGATTAAAGATCTTAAAAGTCCACCCTGGCTGGTGTAGCTTAGTGGATTGAGCGCAGGCCTGCGGGTTAGAGGATCAAGGTTCGATTCCCAGTCAGGGCTCATGCCTGGGTTGCAGGCCAGTTCCCAGCAGGGGACACATGAGAGGCAACCATATGTTGATATTTCTCGCCCTCTCTCCTTCCCTTACCCCTCTAAAGATAAATAAATAAAATCTTTAAAAAAATTTTTTTAAGTCCATTCCAGTGTTCCACCAAACTAGCTGCCTAGGATGGTGGGGAATGTGGTAAGACCAGTGAATTTGATGAGCATGGGCCCACTGTTGCCCTTCTTTTGCTATGAAATTATTTTCTTGATCAGAAGCAATGCTGTGTGGAATACCATAATGGTGGATAAGGCATTCTCTAAGTCCATTTATGGTAGTTTTGGCAGGAGCATTTCATGCAGGAAAGGAAAATCTGTATCCAGAGCATCTATTCCATTAGGACCAAAATGCTGCCTTTTCCACGATGAAAGTGGTCCAATGTAATCAACATGCTACGAGTTAGCCTACTGACCACTCTAGGGGATGGTGCCATACTGGGCACTCAGCAGTGGCCATAGCTATGTTGGGTTTGGTGAATGGAAGTCCAAGTTGCTGAGCCAGTATATAACTTCCATCACTGCCACCATGGCCACTTTGTTCATGAGCACATTGGGTGGTGGCAGGAGTGGCTAGGGTAAGAAGGCTGACTGGTATCCATAGAATGGGTCATCCTATCCATTTGATTATTAAATTCTTCTTCTGTTGAGGTCATCCATTGGTGATCATTTACAAATTACACAAATATCTTCATGATTTTTGCCCATTCAAAAAGGTCTATATACATACTTCCCCAAATCTCTTTGTCACCAATTTTCCACTCATATTCCTTCCATGTTTCTGCCCATCCAGCCAAACCTTTGACTTTAAACAAATGAACAGCCAGATAGTTCTCCAGCAATATGGGTTTATTTGGGAACAACAAAGAATTGCAATTCAGGTCATGAGATGGAATAACAAACTCTGTGCTAGTCCAGAGAAACAAAGGGGAGGGAAGCTCTTTTGTAGACTTCGGAGGAGCTATTGTAAATAAAGTGTCTATTGGAGGAAACTTCATCTCATCCAGAAGCACCCTCACAGACATAATTAACTAAATATCTGGATACCCTGTGTCCCAGTGAAGTTGACACATAAAATTAACCACAACAAAAATCAACAAATTGTATTTCATCAAAATTAAAACCTGTTGTTCTTCAAAAGGCACTGTTAAGAAAATAAAAAGGCAAGCCACTGATTGGGGGGAAATATTGCCAGACACATATCTGAAAGTATGTAGGCTATTGTAAGTAACTCCTGAAACTCAATAACAAGACAAACAACCCAATTTTTTAAAATTAGCAAAAGATTTAAGCAAACAATTCCATCAAAAAGGTACATGGATGGCAAATAAACTTTTTTAAGGAAAGATTTTATTTATTTTTAGAGAGAGAAGAAAGGTGTGAGAAAGAGAGAGAGAGAAACATCAATGTGTGAGAAACATCAATGTATCCATCAACCAGTTACCTTACCCCCAAGTGGGGACCTGACCCGTAACCTGCGCATGTGCCCTGACCAGGAACAGAACTGTTGACCTTTCTGAGCCCCGGGGCTCAGTACGCTGAGTGAGGCAGCCAGGGTGGAAATAAACTCTTGAACAGATAATGAACATCATTAGTTATTAGAGAAATGCACATTAAAACCACATATCAGAATCAGTGAAACTTTCAAACACTCCTAGTGGCAATGCAAAATGATATATTCACTTTGGGAAACAGTTTGGCAGTTTCGTTTCTTATACATATTTTTTAAAATCCTCAGCCAAGGATATGTTTATTGATTTTAGAGAGAAAGGAAGGGAGAGGGAGAAACATCGATGTGAGAGAGAAGTATTAATTGGTTGCCTCCTGTATGCACCCCAACTGGGGATTGGGGAACCTGTAACCTAGGTATGTGCCCTGACTGGGAATCGAACCTGCAACTTTTTGGTGTACAGGACAATGCTCCAACCAACTGATCCACCTGACTAGGGCATGGCAGTTTCTTAATAAAATAAATGCAGTAGTCCTTTCCTTATCCACTGGGGATATGTTCCAAGACCACCAATGGCTGCCTGAAACTATGGATAGTACCAAACTCTATATATAGGTACTAAGTGACTAATGGGCAGGTAGTGTATACAGCAATGATATGCTGGACATATCCTCATGAGTGGGACCTTGCAAGATTTCATCATGCTGCTCAGAACACCACACAATTTAAAACTTATAAATTGTTTATTTCTGGAATTTTCTATTCAATATTTTTAGATTGCAGGTAACTGAAACCACAGAAGGCAAAACCATGGATAATGGGGGACCACTATACACATCTAATGTACTCAGCAATTCCATTCCTGGGTATTTCCTGAAGAAAATGAAAACATCTGTTTATAGAAAGATTTGTGCACAAACTGTGGTATACCCGAACAATGGAATACCTCAGCAATTAAAAGAAATGAACTACTGATACATGCACTAGTATGAATGAATCTCAAAATAATTATACTGAGTGAAACAAGCCAGATTAAAAATAGAATACAAGCCCTGGCTGGTGTGGCTCAGTGGATTGAGCTCGGGCCTGCAAACTAAAGGGTTGCGGTTCAATTCCCAGTCAGGGCACATGTCTGGGTTGCAGACCACTTCTCAGCAGGGGACGCACGAGAGGCAACCATACATTGATATTTCTCTCCCTCTCTCCTCCCCTTCCCCTCTAAAGATAAATAAGTAAAACAAAATAAAAGAATAAAAATAAATAAACATAAAAATAGAGTACAGGCATGACTTATGTGGTGGCAAACCATGGTTGCAGTGAGGTGTTGTTTTGGCAGGATGCTCCTAGGTATCATCTTCATCCCAGGCTATGGAGGGACTGCTGAGGCTGGCTGTCCTGCCCTGTAGCAACATGTGGCTGTGAGTGCTGCCTCCCAGCATCTGGTTTACTGTGCCCCCACCCTGGTTCACAATGCAGTTGTCACCAAACCTACTTCTGTGTCTGCCTATAATCCTGCCATGTGTTTTGAACAATACACACTATGGAAGAATGTGGAAGAAAGGTTGTTTGGTGCAATGATGTGATGACATGGATAACACCATGGCTTGGTTTTTACCTCCATCTGCTTCCAGAACAAGGATCTAAGCCCCTCTGACATTTCCTGAATGAGAAACAAGGGACATTTATTACTTTTTAAAGATTTTACTTATTTATTTTTAGCGAGACAGGTATGGAGGGAGAAAGAGAGGGAGAGAAACGTCAATGTGTAAGAGAGGAACATCTATACGTTGCCTCTTGCATGTGCCCCAACTGGAGACCAGCCACAACCAAGGCACGTGCCCCGACCAGCCATTGAACCAGCAATCTTTTGCTTTGCGGGATGATGCTCAACCAACTGAGCCATGCAGGTCAGGGCAGAAGCAAAGGACATTTAATAAACAGATTTTAAATGTGGAAAAAAAAGAGTACATACTGTATCATTTCATTCATATAAAATTATAGTAAATAAAGGCTAATCTATAGTAATAGAGAAAAGAACAATGCCCTGGCCAATGTGGCTGAATTGGTTGGAGTGTCCTCCAATAAACTGAAAGGTCCCAGTTTGATTCCAATCAGGGCACATACCTGGGTTGCAGTTCAGTCCCAGTCAGGACGTGCAGGAGGCAACCAGTCAGTGTTTCTCTTTCATAGCAATGTTTCTCTCCTTCTTTCATTCTCTCCCTTCCCCTCTCTCTGAAATCAGTGAGCATATCCTTGGGTAGAGATTTAAAAAAAAAAATCCCCGACCAGTGTAGCTCAGTTGGTTGGGCGTTGGCCCACAAAGCAAAAGATCACCGGTTTGATTACCTGATTCCTCTGTGGGGCACATGCCTTGGTTGCAGGCCAAGACCCTGGTTGGGGGTGTGCAAGAGGCAACAAATCAATGTTTCTCTTGCAGGTGGATGTTTCTCTCCCTCTCTTTCTCCTTCCCCCGTCTCTGCATGAATAAATTAAAAAATATTTAAGAGAAAAAAAAGAACAGTGATGGCTTGGGGACACCAGGGTAAGGGGGTATGATTGGAAAGGGACAGGAGGAAATTTTGGAGGGTGATCTATATGTTTATTCTCTTGATTGTAGTATTGGTTTCAAGGCTGTATACATATGTAAAAATCTATCAAATTGTACATTTTAAATATGTGTACTTTATTTCATGTCATTTATACCCCAACAGAGTTATAAAAAATACAAATAAAAATGTAGCCTTGACTGGCGTGGCTCAGTTGGTTTGGGTTCCTCCCACAAAGGGAAAGGTTGTTGGTTCATTCCTGGTCAGGGCACATGCCTGGGTTGCAGGTTCTGTCCCCGGTTGGGGTGCATAGGAGAAGCAACCAGTTGATGTTTTCCTCTCCCATCGATATTTCTGTCTCTCTCTTTCTACTTCCCTTCCCCTCTCTCTATGAATAAATAAAAGTTAAAAAAATGTAAACTGATATAAGTAAAAACAATAAATAATATTTCAGATACAGACACAACTACCTACCAGTCCTTCCCCCTCCTTCTTACACAGACATAACCACATTACCAAAGTTGTTATATGTCATTTCTGTGTGTTTTATACTTTTATAACATAAATATTCACAAGCTACGTATACTGTAAATTATACATATTGTTTAGTGTATTTTTATAATTATAAATAGCACCATATGGTATATATTCTTTTTCAACTTGGCTTTTTTTTTTGCACAAAATTATTTTTTTCAGCCCTGATTGCTGTGGCTCAGTGGGTTGAACATTGTCCTACAAACCAAAAGGTCACCCGTTCAATTCCCAGTCAGGGCACATGCCTGGATTTTGGGCCAGATCCCCAGCTGGGGGTGTGCAAGAGGCAACTGACTGATGTTTCTCTCCCTTTCTTCCTCCCTTCCACTTTCTCTAAAAATAAATAAATAAAATATTTTAAAAATCATGATTTTGAGATTTATCCGTGTTTTTGAGACACTCATAAATGTAAATGTAATGCATTCCTTTTAACTGTGTGTGGTAGTCCATTTAAAAAAAGGTTTTGCCATATTTTCCATGTATAGCACACACCCACAGTTTAGTACTGTCCATGTAGAATGTGCACCCTTATTTTTCCCTAAAAAATTTGGGCTAAAAAGTGTGCATTATACATGGCAAAATACAGTATTTATTTATTTTTAGAGAGAGGAGAAGGGAGGGAGAAAGGGAGATAAACATCAATGTGAGAAAGAGATATCAGTTGGTTGCCTCTGACACTCCCCCAACCGGGACCTGGTCTGCAACCCAGGCATGTGCCATGACCAGGAATCAATGGGCAACCCTTAGGTTTTCAGGACAATGCTCAACCCACTAAGCCACATTAATCAGGGCTGGTAGCTCATTTTTGCACTGAATGAGAGTTTTCAACAGTGTGGCAGTGAACATTGTGAACATGCCTCCTTAAGTATATTTCTCTAGGAAAAACTTCTTCAAGTGAAATTACTTGAAGCCATATCCACAGCTTTCACATCCATGGATGGACTCAACTACCCATGGATTAAAATTATTCAGAAAAAAATCCCAGAAAGTTCCAAAGAGCAAAACTTGAATTTGCTGCATGCTGTGCTGAGCACTACACTGAATTCATGTGAATTAAGTGATGTGTAGCCATACCCTGCTGTAGCCTATATGCAAATGATATACCATTTCATATAAGGCACTTGAGCATCAGTATATTTTGGTATCTAAGGGGGACCTGGAACCAATTCTTTCTGGATAATAAGGAATGATTTTGTATGTATCTTCAGCTTTATGATGTATTGTCAAGTTGTTCTCTAAAGTAGCTGTTCCAAACATTCCCACATTTATCCTTGCTAAATTTACTGCACTTACTAGTTTTCATCTGCCAAATTGTGTGAAATGGGATCTCATTATTTCAATTTCCACTCCCCTAATTACTAGAGAGATTGAGCATCTTTTGTACGCTTGTTATCCAGTTTGAGTTTCTTCCCCTATGAATTTCCCTTCCTATCCTTTGCCCAGACCATTTCTCTGTTATGTTGTTTGTGCTTTTATTTATTTTATGAGCTCTTTATATATTCTATACACTTTATGCATATAAGGTGTATATATTTTATTTTGCATATATTTTCTAGTTAGTGACTTGTCTCTTCACTTTGTTTTTGGTATCTTTTGATATAGAAGATTTCAGTTTTTTCAGCCTTTTTCTTTATAGGTATGTTTTCTTGATTTGTTTAGGAATTCTTCCCTATCCTGTTGCCATGAAAATATTCTCCCACATTTTTTTCTGAAGTAAATTCTGGCTCTGTTACTAATTAGCTATATAATCTTAGGCAAGTTTCTTAATCTTTCTGGGCCTCAGAGTTCTCATCTGTAAAATGGGGGTGGTAATAGTGTCTACTTCACAGAGTTCTAGAATTTTTCATCTGTATCAGGCAGGGACCCAAAGAAAACAGATGCCACTCTTAAATTTGGATGATATGAGATGGGTTTATTTAGAAAGGTATGGATGAGTATAAGGAAACCACAGTATATAGTATAATATCCTAAGGGTAACAACAGCGAAGAAGCTATTATAACATAAAGGCCAAAATGGAGGAAGACTATAAGCAGTGGTTATTAGAAAGACAGATTACATGTACAGAGGATCATCTTGGGAGAGAGAGTTATATTAGATCTAGAAACAGGGTAAACCTGAGGCAATTTGACAGGGAGGAATAAATACTCTGACTTCACTGTCTTTATTTCCTCCAGACTCCTACTGGGACTCTGCATGGGTTGAAGCCAGAGTGCAAAGGAGTCCACTGATGTTGACTATACTGAATACTGGGAAGAAGGGGGAGAGTGGATATACAGGAGCAAATGAAAAATATTTGCCATACATTGAACCAGAATTTATTGAGTGCAGATATGAGCCAGTTATTGTTATAGGCACTGAAGATGCAACAAGAAACACAGTGAACAAAGGCCTTGATTTGATAAGCTTACATTCTAATGGGAGGAGACTGACAATAAATATTTATAAATATAACATGTCAGGTAGGGATGAGTGATAGGAAAACAATGAAGCAAGGTCCTCGAGGATACAGTGATGTGGTGGGAGCTATAAAGTGGTCAGGGGAGCATCTTGGAGGAAGTGTCATTTGAGCAATGATTTGAAAGAAGTAAAGGAATAAGCCATGTGTATACCTGATAGAAAAATGCAAAGGTCTTGAAATAGGACAATGCTTAGCAATCTGCAAATAGGTGAGGAGGTGGTGTTAGAAAATAATTAGTGAGGGGAAGGTGTGGCTTACATCAGAGTGTTAGCAATGAAGGTGGTGATGAGTGCTGGAATACTGGATATACTTTGAAGGTAGAGGATTTGCTGCCTTTACAGGATTTACTGATGTGGGATGTTTGAGAAAGACGTCATGGATGACTCTAAAGAATTTGGATGAAAAACAATTAGAAGGAGTGAAATCAGCAGAAATGGTATAGTAAGAACCAAAAAAAAAAAAAATCTACTTCGATAAAAGCAGAGATCACTGGCAAAATTATCAAGATCAATTTTTTTTAATTTTTGGAAATTAACCAAAGGTTTGCAATAATGAACAGTGTTTACATAAGACAAATTACTGAATATCAGTAAGATCAGTGAATTATGTGGCATTTTAATTTTCTCTATTCCCATTTTTCCCCACTCCAGCTCTATGGTAACCTTCAAAACCAAAAGCCTGCAATCATGGTGAAAACCAGCAGCGTTACAGCCACTGGAGGGAATGGAATCAGACTGGAGCTCCTTCAAAGCCCCATTTGCAGGGAATTGTCATTATTTGCCCTATCTCATGGTCCCTGGAATATCCCACTCATGGCTATCTTTATTTATTTATTTTTTATTTCTTAATTTGAGAGAGACAGATTGAGAAACATCAATTTATTGTTCTATTTATTTATGCATTCATTGGTTGATTCTTGTATGTGCCCTGACTGGAATCAAATCTGCAGCCTTGGCCTATCAGGGTGACACTCTAACCAACTGAACTACCCAGCCAGGACATGGCTATCTTTATTTGACCTGACAAAGAGCTTGCCATGTAAACAGCCTTTTCCTTGGGGACATTTGTTTAAAAGAATGGGAAATGATTTTTCAACATAGTAGCTACCTGTGATGGTAGATAATACTTGAGGTGAAAAATAAGCTAATCAAAACATTTTAAAGGAAAATCTGAGGATCATGATGTTCATAAGGAGCTTTGGAATGTTCTGACTTTCCTAGGAACCTAGAAAGCCATGCACATTTATAAAGCTGTGTGCATGGTCATGAAAGACCTAAGAAGCCTTCTTGCCATTGACTAAATGTGAGGCTCTGCACAAGCAGGAAGGGAAGCCTACAGCAGTTATGAACTACCTGGCTGTGTGTTGAAGGCATGTGTCAATATGCATTCAGAGTCCCTTGGTAAAGATTTATTGGTTTCTGGCATTTAATTAAATATCTGTCCAATAATTAGCCAACCTCTAGGCCAACTGAGCAGACAGTTTAGTGAACATACATGACAAAGAATACAGAATTAGATTTCTGGCCAATATGGAAGCATAGGTAGATACACTTTGCCTCCTCACACAACCAAAAGAAGGACAACAACAAATTTAAAAACCAAAACCAACCAAAATTGCCGGAAAAATGAACTGTATGGAAATCCAACAACCAAGGAATTAAAGAAGAAACATTCATCCACACTTGTAGGAGGGGCGGAGATGGGCAGTCAGGGTGGAGAGGCAAGGCAGCAGCTGGAGGACAGGATGGGTGAGACAGAGGCTGGCAGTCCCAAATTTGTGTGCGGATAAACCAGGAGGAACAACAGGGGAACAAGACAGGCCACACAACACAGGGTTCCGGTGCAGGGAAATAAAGCCTCAAAACCTCTGACTGAAAAAACATGTGAGGGTTGTTGTAGGGGGAGAAACTGCCAGCCTCACAGGAGAGTTCACTGGAGAGACCCACAGGGTCCTAGAACACACACAAACCCACCCACCTGGGAATCAGCTCCAGAATTGCCCAATTTGTTTGTGGGTAGCAGGGGAAGTGATTGAAAGCCTACAAGAGCCAAGCAAGCAGCATTGTTCCCTCTCTGACCCTCCCCCACAACGCACCACAATGCAGCACCACAATGCAGCTTCATGAGTTGCCCTGCCCTAGCCAATACCTAAGGCTCCACCCCTTACAACGTAACAGGAGACAAAGAAATACAGTCCAGACTTCCGGTCTATATGGAGAAGAAGGTGGAAACACTGTGCCTCCTCGTACAACCAAGATTAAGGACAACAAATATTTACAAACAATAACACAACCAGAACACAGAAAATTGAACTACAGAAGTCCGACAACCATTCAACTAGACCAGTAAGAGGAGTGGAGTCAGTGGAGAGGGAATGTGGGAGGAAAAGGCAGTGGCTGGCAGACCCAGGAGCGCCAGGGAGCATAGGTGGCATGGAGCTTGCAGGCCCCAGACACAGTTCGCCAACCGTGGATACATATTTGCACGCCGATAAACAAGGCAAGAGTGGGCAGTGAGACGGACTGCAAAGCCCAGGGCCCCAGCAACAGGTAATAAAGCCTAAAAACACTGATTGAAAAGGTGCCAGGAGAGCCTGCCAGCAACACAAGAGAGGCTGTTGAGGAGACCCGCAGGGTCCTGGAGCGTGCATAGGCCCACCCACCTGGGAACCAGTGACAGGGGGCCCAGTTTGCTTATGGGAGGCAGCAGAGGGGACGCAAATCTGAGAGAGCAAGGACCAGGTGCCATTATTCCCTCTCTGACCCCGCCCCCA
>PVKM010017909.1:0-25484 GCA_004027735.1 Carollia perspicillata
CCTAAACCTGGGACTTGCAGGGCAGAGCCATGAATCTCGGGGGCCCTGCTAATTAAAAAGCCCGTATTACATTTCTTCCTCAAGGACTCATCTTCTAATTTTTAGGATTATGGTACATTGATTAATTTATACAAGTGTTTAATCCCTTTGTGCTTAATGAAGTCCAGGAACATGGGAACAGGAGCATAATTGAGCTTCGTATTATTTTATTAGGGAGAATTAGGGCCCTACGTGTGGTGGAGAAGGTTGTGAGGGTGGGCATGCAGCCTTCACAGTGTTAACCCATTGACTGCCAAGTGCCAGCAGGGACCTTCCCTTGAGCACAGCACAGAGGGAGTTACTCTTTGTAAGCCACGCTGTTCTGCGGTCCCTGGCGGCCTACAGGGAAAAGCACCCGTCTTTGGCATGGGGTGCAGCACCCACCATGGTAAGCCACCTTCCCATATCTGCTCCCCCACCTACCTACCGCCACTTCTACACCTACAGGCACCAAGCAGCCCCTCCCTCCGCCCTGCTGTTCCCTCTGCCCCACATGCCCTTCCCGGACACGGGCTCCTCTTTTGGTTCGGGTTCCAGTACCGCCTCCTGGGGAGCTGGTCCTCTGACCAGCAAAACTCATCTGTAGCAGAAGGCCTCGCGCCACCCCTGGCTCCTCAGGATTTTCAAAATCAACGAGCTTGAGCTGAAAGACTGCCGTAGCTTTCCTGCAGACCTGAGGGCCTCCATCTCAGGGTGGGGAGCTCCCACCCCAGACTCAAAGGCAAAAACACTTCAGGATGAACAGGGTGACTGAGGGAGAGGGTGGACAGGTGAAGGAGACCTCCCCCCCGAACCAGGGACCCCGTCTCCCCATCACCCGGGGCTTGCAAAAGGCCTGAACCTGGGACCAGCTGACCGGGGCTAACATTTCCTGGTTTGCCTCTAAGTTGCTCCGTGACCCTGAGTGAGTTCCCTTCTCTAGGCCTTGATTTCCCCAGCTGTAATCTCAGCCAAGAGACCCAGTTCTGGTTCCTGAGGTCCCTCTTCAGCAGGACCTTTCAAGAATTCCAGAACTCCCACATATCCACGGGATTCTGGTCCAGAGCCCTGGGGTTTGGGTCCCTCGCCCTCTAGAGGCCAGAACTGGAGTTGCAGGTGTGAAACCAATGGAGAAGGCTGTGGGCTTCTCGGGAGCCTGGAAGATTCCAGGATAAATCCTTCATCCCAGAGGGCTGACCCAGCTCTGGTTCCTAAGGAAGTAAAGCCCAGAATTTCCATTGCGTTTTGGTTCTTGTTCGCTCCATCAATTCACCCCTGCCAAAAAGACGCAAGGCTCTCTGTCTCTCTTTCCTCTCCTTAGCAAGAAAATAAGGTCCTAAAAGCTTCAGGCCAGCGGGAAGGTAAAGGGAAATTTCTGGAGCTTTTGGTGCCCCAAAAATCACAGCCCAAAAGTAGTCCACTGTTCATTTCTCGGGGAGAGTGAGAGTGGAGATGGTGGCTGAGCCCTGCTCCAAGCAAAGTGTGCTGTCCCCACAGAAGCGTCCCCAGGGGATTTTTATCAAGGGAAAAGGATTTTGTGCTTAAGAAAGAATCCGAATCCTAGATCATGGGTCAAGGTCAAATAATTCTCTGCCTTTGTTTTGCAGATGAGGAAACTGAGAGGTGGGTGGACAGAGAGAGAAAGGGAGAGGGAGAAAGACGGACAGACAGACAGACTGCACTGGAACAGATCTAGGTTCCCATGCCATGCTACACCCCCAAATCCCTGCAACCTCCCATTTCAGCAAAGTTTCTGAACAGGGACCTTGAAACAAGTCAGACCTCCACCCATGGCATCGTGCTGTGTCCAAAGTAAAGCAGCAAGTCCAGCAAAGGGCTGGAGGGAACATTTGTCCAAAGGACCATCTTTGAATCTGGGATCCAGCACCCTCTCCCTGGGGTTCACTAAAGCGTTCCAGGGTTTTCTCCCATTATAGTGATAAAACTGCCCGTTTCAGTGGTATTGTTTAAGAAACAATAAACAAAATTACCCGTGAAATGGATTTTTTTTCCTTTAAGGCAGAATGGTTCAAGGGCCTTCCAGGGCTGGACAAGGGTGGGCAGAGGTCAGCTGGACGTGGGGCTCGAGGCCCCCGTCACCAGGGATGCGGAAATACAAGAGGAGCGTAAAGTGGTAACGATTCTGAGAATTCACCTGCAGACCACGTCGAGCAGATCTAGACACTGCACTCATCTGAACGGAAGTTTCGAGAAGCACATTAAGATGTCTCCACAACTTCCAAAGTCATTTTCTGAAGAGAAAAGAGAGGAACCGTTCTGGCCAACTGCTCTGAGTTTTTGTATTTGTTAGGGACGAAAACCGTCTGCCGCCCACGGGGTGTTACTGGTGGAGACAGGCTTGCAGAGAGTGGCCTGAAAGCCTCTCTCGTGCCATTTGGAAACAAAACGGTAAGTTCACTTTTAAAAAAATAACTGTCTTAGGGTAAGAGGAATTTCAGGCATGCCAAACGTCAGGTCGTGAAAATAACGTACGTCTGTTTCTTACGCCGTCATCTATGGTCACATTTTGGGTCCCCCTAACATGCACTGGGTCCCAAACCCAAACGTGATGTCAAATGCCCATTTTTAATTTAGTTGCCACCAAATTATGCTTTTCCATGTGTCGTGAAGCATCATGTGTCCCTTACAATACGGAGCAAGATCAAAACCTGCCTGTTTTGATAGTATTTACAATTTTATTTTAAGAGATTTTAAAATCCAATTTTAATCATGTACCTATTTAGTATCATTTTTATACTGAAAATCATGGTTTCAGCTTTTCCTACATGAAAATATTGTTTCAAAAAGAAATTTAATAAGTCATAAGGGGTTTTTCAAGATTATTTCTTACTGTGAAGAAAGTTGCACACCAAACGTTGGGAAGTGCAGGTCCGGGTGAACTCACTGCCGACCGTCTCGCAGTGAAACCACAGGCGGGGCCCCTACACAGCCTGGATGCTACAGCCTCCACACTCTCCACAGCCTGGGGCGCTCAGGCCCGGGTGGCAGGCGGTACATGGTGAAGTCAGCTGTTGTCCACTGTGTGGGGCCTGCCCAGGAAGCCCAAAAGACCCTGATGAGCATTAAGGGCCCTTCCCACAGGAGAACTGAAAGCAACAACCAAGGAGTCGAGGCCCAGCACCTGACAGAGACTTCAAACTTGGGCCACCCGCATCGGCCACCTCCCTACGTCTCCAGAACATCCACCTGCCTGGCTGATTGGAGCTCAACTTGGTAGAGGCTTCAAAGCACTAAAACCTTGGACTCTTTCCTAGGACATGATGAGACGCAGACACAGCTTCCAGCACAAAGACATTCCATGCAGTGTTTTCCTAACAATAACGAAAATCAAAAACAACCTAAATATCCAAGACCAGGGGTCGTTTAAGCACATCACCGGCACAGGGATTCATTGGCACACGGCAGAGTTCACGTCGTGCGTCAGCCAGGTGCACGCCCGTTCGCGTTCACACTGCCAGCCCCACAATCCGAGAGCCGGTTAGCGCCTGATCCCCCGGTGACTGCTTTACAAGGTCAAATGAGCAGGGCGTGCTGTTTTCAAAGTAGGTTATACATTCCCTATGAGGTCTGGCACGTGATTAAGAGCGTAAACTCTGCCACTTGTTGTGTGACCTTGAGCTGTTCACTTAGCTTTCTGCTCCTCAAGTCCCCTCATCTGTAAAGTGGAGATCGTGTGTGCAGCGTTGCTGTGAGAATTAAGTAAGATTAAAATGTGTAAAATGATAAAGCAAAGCCTTGGTTTTCTGCTGCGACCAGTGCTTCCTTGTGGTATTATTAGTATTATTATCCTGCCTTGATCACTTTTACAAAGATAACTAGATGTTTTATAGGCAGGAGTGTCCGACCCACAGCCCGCAGGCCGTGTGTGGCCCAGGGTGCCTATGAATGTGGCCCAACACAAAATCATAAATTTACTTAAAGCATTATGAGATTTTGTTTGTTTGTTTTCGTTAGTGTTTGTGTGTTTACTGTGTGGCCCAAGACAACTCTTCTTCTTCCAGTGTGGCCCAGAGACGCCCAAAGGTTGGACCCCCGACAGACCTTATACTGTGAACAGGAGTTATTTCTAGTACGTGACACCCAGGACAATTTTCAGACTTGAAAAAGCCAATCACGAGGACAATGCCTTCCAACAAAGCGTAAAAGTTCAAAAGAGAAGAAAAAGATTCTCACTTTCAGTGGAGAAAAAAGGAAAGGCCTGTAACAATGGCAGAGAAAAACAGACCTTCTCAAGGCCGAGGCTCTGAAAGAACCGAGATCAAATCTTGGGCGTCCTGCCCCGCCCCTTTCCTTCGAGGCACCGGTCCTTGACTTGGTGAGACCTGCCCTCTGCACGAAATGTTAAGTGTACAATACATTATTTCTGACTAAAGGTGCAATGTTGTACAGCAGGTCTCTAGAGTTTATTCATCTTGCCTGACTGAAATAGCACCATTCGTAATAGCCAAGATGTGGAAACAACCTAAATGTCCATTAGCTGATGAATAGGTTAAAAAAAATGGGGACATTATTCAGCCTGAGAACGAAAGAAGGAAATTGTGCAATATGAGAGGATGTGGCTGAAGCCTTCTGACCTTATGCTAAGCGAGTGTTACACCTTCTTAATTGCTCTAGTTTTAACACAAGTCTTGGTGCCTGATACAGCGAATCCTCACCTTATTCTTCTCCCAAGATGTCCTAGCTATTCTTAGCTTTTGTGATTCTATATCGAAATCAGAAGAAGCCTGTGAAGTTCCATAAATACCTTGTTAATACTTTGACAGAAATTGTATTGACTTTATAAACTAATATGGGAGCAAAACAAGATCTTTTCAGAATAGAATCTACATGCCCTTGAACATGGTATATCTCTGTTTATTTGGGTTTTCCTTAGGTGTTATAATTTCCTTCTACAGACTCAATATACAGCTTTCATTATATTTATTCCTAAGCATGATACTTTTGTGCTGCTATTGTAAAGGGCGTTTTTAATGGCTTGTTGCTGATGTACAGAATACGACTCGACTTTGTATCCTGATCTTATATCCAGTACACTTAATGAGCTCTCTCGTTAATTCTAATTATGTTCTTTAGAGTTTCTTAGGTTTCCTCTCAGGGGTGCCCAAACTTTGGGTGTCTCTGGGCCACACTGGAAGAAGAAGAGTTGTCTTGGGCCACACAGTAAATACACGAACACTAACAAAAACCGATGAGCATAAAAAAGGTTTTAAGTAAATTTACAGTTTTGTGTTGGGCTGCATTCAGAGCCATCCTGGGCCGCATGTGGCCCGTGGGTCATGGGTCGCACGCCCCTCATAGATGATCATAACTGTCCACGGAGAATGTCAGTTTTGTCTCTTCCCACTCTGTACAACCCCTATCTTACTCTCCTCTCGCTGTGCTGGAAGACTGCCGATATAATCTTGCAAAAAAATGGTAAAAATAGGTATTCTTGTCTTCTTAATTTTAAGGTAAATGTATATTTTCCCATTCGATAGGAGGGTTTTGGAAACAGACTTGTGACATGTCGACTTTGTCCATTGAAAGAAGTTCCCTATCACGGGCTGCACAGGCACGGGAGACAACAAGCCCACATGCCCCCACGTGTCAAATGTATACCCGTCATCACAGGAGAGTTAGTCATGGTGCCCTCGGTCATCCTCCTCACACCCCTAAAAGGGTTTGAGTTTCCACAATGAAGTATATGCCCCCACTGACAGAAGGGGTACGTTACACAGTAATGCTGGGGATGCAGTTTGGTCTATGATGATGAGATGAACAAGGAGACTTTATAGGTTTTGGCAGCCTAGAGGTTCCAGAATGTTCTCTGCCTAACTGAGAAACTACCTGCTCCTTCCCTCTGCAAATGCACAAGGAGAGACGCTCCAGAGACAGCCCCACCGTCGCCCAATCTGCCATGAGAAACAAGAAACAGACACGGAGTGGAGTCATTATCTTATCCAAAACCAGCACGACCGGCGATCTGAGAATGAAGCTGACAACCACCTGGCCTGTCGCACCGTCTATTTTGTCACTCACACCCCCACTGTAAATGTAAAACTGTGGAAACCAGGGGCGAGACTGAATGGCAGTGGGTCCATTCTAACGCTGGGCACGAGCCACTTACTGAAGACATAAATTACAGTGTGTTACCATCACCCTTCCGATTTGCAAATTAATATTGCCATCTGACTGTACGAGACCTGGAGACTGTTTAACAAATCTCCCCGAGGCAGGGCCCAGCGGCAGCCTGGGCTCCCTGGACACCCAGATTCCATCTACTGCAGTCACCTCCGCGCACAGCTCTTCTTGTTGTGCGTGACAGGCATTGTTATCCCGTCTTCTCGGCTTTTCTGGGAGCTAAAGCCACAAATATCTGATGTGTTTCTTGAGTGATTCCATCAAAGAATCACTAAGAATGAGGGATAGAGAGGGGCGGGCTCCGAAGAAAGTAGTGAAGGGAAAGTCTTGGTCCAATAGGAGTTGCCAAGTCGAATGGCCAAGGATGGAGACTGGACAGCAGAAAAGCTCTCCTTTCCCTCTTGACCACGCCAGAAAAAGAAGAACTCACACAAAAACGAAGGGCAAAGGCTGGGAACCGAGCCTGGAGCTCCTGGGACCCTGGGGAGTAGGGGTTGTTTCTGAGTGCCCCGACGCCGTTCACTGCCCGTGTGCAGGGCACTTCAGGAACACCGTGACAAGTGATAAAGCAAAGCTGCAGTGACACTGGCTGGGTCCAGCTCGTGCATTTATTCATTACCCAGCAACTGGCTCCGGAGCACAGGGAGGGAGCTGGGGTAGTTGCACACGCCATCGCTGGTTGATTGGTCCATGCTTGTCCAGCACTGTTAATTGCCCCAGTTCTGATCTTCCATTCAGTGATGCAAAGTAGGCTTCAGCAACAGCGGCGAGTCCTCGGGCAAAGAAATGTAGAAACTGGCAGTCGGAAAGTTGGCCAAGTGACCCCAACATGTTAAGGGTTAGGACATTGGGGCAGGGCATTGGTGTTTGCTACAAGCTCCTATTATGTGCCAAGAACCGTGCTAGGTGCCCTGGCTGCACCCATGAACAAGTGAGGCCCATTTCTGGCCACGGGGAGCTTGTCGAAGGCCAACTGGAGTCTACCTGTCTCTACACTTCTTCCCTCCTCTTCCCAGGACAGCCTGCGCCTTGCAGTTCACCCAGGTGTCATCTCTACTTCCTCTGAGTCCTTGACCTCTGCCCTGTCCTATGTTATCTCCATCCCTCCCTCTCCCAGTCCCCTCACCCAGGCCCTGAGATGTGCCCTTTCCTCTCATGCACATGGTCTGATAATAATAACATTAAGGAATGAAACCACTTGTGAAACCCATACTGTGTGCTAGCCACTGGGTTAAGTGACTTATGGTTATAATCTCATTTCAATCTCTAAAACCATCATGGCCTTATGCTCCCGATCCCACCCCTGCTCCTGCCTTACTGTTCCCGCCAGACGGGGCCTCCGTGGAAAGCAGCATGGTTTAAATCAACACACTTGGTCAAGTCACTGCACTTGGCCGTCCTCCACTGAGGTGAGCCCTGCAGTGTTTGCCCAGCACTGACTGCCTCCACGGAGGTCCCTTCTGCTCCATTCCAGGGACTACCCCGTCTCCAAGGCTGACCCATCTCAGCAACCTCCCCTGCTCACATCCCCAGAAGCAGGAGCATGGCCAGCATGGCTTCCACCGCTATCCGCAGTTGCTTCACACAAACGTCCGCTTTTGCCTCCCTTTTCTTATCTTTCTAGCTTTGCAGCCTGAAAACGGGGAATTGAACTAAATCCGGCGTTCTCAAACTCTACTCCAACAGGCCACGGTTCTGCTTTGTGCGGACTAATGCATTACCCTGTCTCTGAGGATGTGTTTTCATGGCTTCCCAGATGTAGTTCCCTGATGCCAAAGGAGTGGTTTCCGTGGCAGGGATTTAAGACCATTTGGAGGTAGGGGACACACATTTGGCTCCCCCATATCTGTTGATACATCAAAGCAGCTCAGATTCAGAGCCTGGGAAATTCGGTCCAAGAAGGGTCAGTGACAACAAAAGGAAAGATAATCGCTCTTTATTGGGAAGAAAAGACAGCCTCGAAGGAGGGCTGACCTGCTTATCTTGCATTCTGGCAGAACCGCAGACCACCAACTCAGACACTTCAAAAGACCCTGGCTCAGCTCCCCAGCCCCTCCTTTGAGGTTCCTGCAGAGAGAACATCATAATACAGCTCCTCATTTTCTCCTGCACTTTTGAAGTCAAACTGTGGTCTGGTTAATTAGATGTTAGTGGGGGCCCAGGGGCGCTGGAATCCAAACTCAATAAATTTCATTTCTGAACGACAAAGAGGTCAAGTGCATATTAAACTTGAGTGTTTGCAGAGCTCTGCTGGGGCATTTATTCAGCCGGGCCCCTTACAGTTTAGGCGGAGAGAGCGCCGGGCAGCTTTTGGAGGCTGGCTGGGTGCGGAGGCAGGCCTGGAAGTGTGCCTGTCCTACACAGTGGAGGAAGGGGGTGGGGGAAAGTCATTCAAATGGTTTCAACAGAAATAGCTCGGTCCCGCAGTCAGAATGTGAGATTTCTGCCAATATCCGACTCCTTTCATGATACCAGCCCAGTGAACAGCCTGGCCCTTCCTTTCGCCTCCTGCTGGAATCAAATCCACCAGTTGGTCGGTTCTCCAGGGGAGGCCAGCTCGGGGATGAGTCCACGCCAAGCCTCTTTGAGCCCCGCGGACTCTCACCATGCCTCTCACTATGTTCTGCTGTTTCTAGGGTTATCTCAGGGCCACAGCCACAGGACGGGAGGCCCACCACTTAGGCTCCATCTCCCCATTCCCTGGACCTGAACAACAAGGGAACGTGCACACAGTCCTCTCCAGCTCTGTGGCTGCTGGCCTCGGTGACCATCACATGTCTGCGTGGCACGAGCCCTTACTACTGGCAGGGAAGCCTGGTAAATGCAGGCCCAGGAGCCAGAGAGTCCAAGGTCAGTCCTGGTCCCTCCACTTCTGAACTGTGACTCTCCAGCTGTTTACCTAGGACATTCCCCTCTCACATCATGAGTGAGCACCGTCTGCAGCCTTTGCCAGGAGTCCGATCAGCTTTCAGCCAACCTTGTAAAATGAAACGGGTGACCTCCTCAGCCTAATTTCTAACCTCACTGCAGACTGTAATGAAACACGCGGAGTTCAAGGCCGAACTCTTAGAGGTGCGTTTAAAAATACCCCTGCTGTTTTGTTTTGTTTGTTGTCTTCTTTCTTGCAGTGTGTTTTGATCGGGGAATGGAGGTGGTAGTCACGCCTGAGATGTCTGCATTTAGAAAATTACTGATTCGGCGGTTTAATTACATTTGGAGGCCAGTAAACAGGCCAGTAAACATCCCTTTATTTAGACAGCCCAAATCTTCTTAGTCATGATTTGGGAACGGGAGCATCCAAATGCTGCTCTATCTTGAGCACTTACCAAAACCACCACAGCAGTATCTCCAAGCAAACAAAACGTCATGATAAGCCTCTCATTTGGATGTCCCTAGAAGCCCCCATTTTAAATTTCTCCCCTGGCAGAACCCACCCATGCCTGGCGCAGCGCCGGGTGGGCGGTAACGGTCTCTAATTGCGGTTCTCCTTTCCCGTTCCTGCAGCTAACGTCACTCAGCTGCCCCGGTTCATCCCTGCGCCGGCTTCCCCACAGAGCCACTGTTTCCAAAGAGGCCCTTTTCTGTTGTTGTTGTTTTACACTTTACCAAGAGACAGTCTATTGTGACAGAAAGAGTTCTGCTGCACCTAGAGGCCTGAATTCAAGCCCTGCAGTTACCATGGCCTTTCAAAGCCAGAGACCCAGAGATCTCCAAGAGCCCATTCTAGTTTAGCTGCCTAATCTTCTTAGGAAATCTGAAGAACCCATTCCCAGTGACCGACTTGGTGGACTCCATCCGCCTGCTTTTTGCTCCCTAAAAATAATTTACCGGAAGCTGCAGAGCTGTGTCTGAGAGGGAAGACAAGGTCATCAGTCCTCAAGGAGATTCCTGGTCAAAGAAAACCTTCTTCCAATTGGAGGAGCAGGGGCCCAGACACTTGGGAGGCTCAAGCTCAAAGAGCCCCCTCCGCAATGCAGTCCCAGTGGGATTCCCAATGCAATCCCAGGATTCCCACTGGCAGCCCAGCGGATGTGACTCAGGACCCAAGTGAAGGCTTTCCTGACGCCAAGAAGGCCCTTTCCACTGGCCCGGCCATGAGCACAGAGACCTCTCTCGGGATGAAGTGGGGACTCAGTAGGACTCCACCCAGGAGAGGAGCCTCTGCTATTCCCAGAGCCTGCCCCAGGAAGATTGGTCTGGAATAAGTTTGATTTCCTAGAGTTGGGAGAGTTCAGTGTCAATGTGTGTATCATCCCATCACCAAGCAGAATCCCAAGCAGAAAGCCTGCAGTTTGCGTCTTTCTGGGACACTGTTCCATGGCAGTGTCAAACTACCGGGGACGAGTATCAGAGGCCCAGCCCCCTGCTCAGCAGAGCCTTGGGCCCCCACCACTGGCCCCCACGTTGCCCCTCATCTCTCCTGGGTCCTCTTTATCAGGCCCTGACCTCCTGGATGTTTTGGTCAAGTTTGTGGGTCAGAGGCGATTATATATGATGGCTAGGGTCTTGGAACTTGACCTCTAATCCTCTATAATCACCACCACTATCCACCTGGCCAGGGTCTCCTGATGGAGATATGGCTCCGTGGTCAGAGACAACACAGAGGTATACTTCAGTTGTCTCACATTTCCCGCAGGCTCCTGATGAAACAAATACTGGAGAAACTCATTGCAAACCATATCTAATAAAGGACTAATATCCAAAATATACAAAGACCTCTTAAAACTCCACAGTCAGAAAACAAACAATCCAATATAACCATCAGCAAAAGATCCGAAAAGATAGCTCACCGAAGAAGAAATACAAATGGCAAACAAACATACAAAAAAGGATGCTCAGCATCATATATCATTAGGGAGTTGCAAGGGAAAATGACAGTGAGGTACCACAATATACCTATTAGAATGGCAAAATCCCAAACACTGACCGTACCAAATGCTGACAAAGTTCTGGAGCAAAAGGATCTCTCATTCATTGCTGGTGGGATGCAAAATGGCACAGCTACTTTGGAAGACAGTTTGGCCGTTTCTAACAGAATTAAACATATTTTTACCTAGGACCCCCCAGTCAAGCTTATCGGTATTCACGCAAATGAGTGGGAAACTTCGGTTCGCACAAAAACCTGCCCTTGAGTGTTTCGGGAAACTTTACTCAAAATTGTCAAAACTTGGAAGCAACAAAGATGTCCTTCAATAGTGAGTGGACAATGGATACAGAAATTATGGTATATCCACGCAATGGAGTATGATCAGCACTAGAAAGAAATGAGACACCAAGCCACGGAAAGACAAGGAGGAACCTAAATGCATATTGCTAAGGGAAAGAAGGCAATCCAAAAAGGCTCCATACAATAATGATTCCAACCACAGGACATCCTGAGAAAGGCGAAACCAGGAAGACAGTAAAAAGATCAGTGTTTGCCGGGGGTTTGTAGGGAGAGAGGGATGGATGAATCGGTGGAACACGGTGAATTTGGGAGACGGTGAAACTGTCCTGTATGGTACTATAATGGTGCACATACATTATACATTTGTCGAAACCCATAGAATGTACAACGGAAAGAGTGAAACCTAATGTAAACTACAATCTCTGGGTGATATTAACACATCAGTGTAGGTCCATCAGTTGTAACAAGTGTCCTACTATGTTTTTGACATGCAAGATGTCAAAAATAGCAGAGGCTGGCAGGTGTAGGTAAAGGGGAATAGAACTTGGTACTTTCCACTCAATTTTTCTTTAAATCTGAAACTCCTCAAAAAAAATAAAGGGTACTATTTTTTTTTAATGAACAAAGCCTCAGTGGCCTGTGGGATAAATAATGAGAAGGCCAAAAGAAAAGAGAAAGACTAGGTTGAAAAAAAAAAACCACCAGGAAACCAGTTATGCCAAAGATTTCCAAATTAATGAAAAATACCAGTCCACAGATGGAAGACGCTCAACAAAAAAGCAGGATAAAGTTCATGGAAACCATACCTAAACACATCACAATCAGCTAAAAAAATAAAGAGAAAAGTCTTTAAAGGAGCCTCAGGGTGGGGGGCACATTACACAGACAAGGACGTGACCTATTGGCGACCCCTCGGCCGCAACAATGCAAACCAGAAAGTATCACAGCATCTTTAAAGTGGGAAAAAGATATTAAAAAAAAACAAGCAAATAAACCTGTCAGCTGCAATTCCAAATCCAGTGAAAGTATCTTTCAAAGTGAAATCAACATTTTTAAATAAACATCATTAGGAAACTCCACCACCAATTGACTTGAACTCCGATTTTTATTTTTCTTTAGCAAGTTATTCAAAGCTGAAGAAAATCAATCCAGATGAAAAGTCAGATTTACATTGAGGAATTGCGGTCACCAGAAGTAGTAACTATGTGGTTGGATATAAAAGGCTTTTTTTTCATCTCTTAATTTATCCAAAAGTCAATTGATTGTTTTAAAAAACTAACAACAATGTATTTCCGGGAATGAAACATACGTGAAAGCAAATGTGTGAAAACAACAGCATAAGAACAGGAGGAGCACGTGGAAGAGTGCACCCTACCACAAGGTCCTAAGTCAGTCAGTGGTTATTTTGTAAGTGATATAACATTAGCGAACAGGTATAGGTAAAACTCCAATACAAAAGTGTAACTGTAACATCAAGAAATACCTCATTAATCCACCAGGGAGCAGGAAAGGAGAAAAGAACAAAGGTGGCGAACAGAAAATGAGTGGCAATGGTGAGCCTAACCACGCCCTTGTAATTAATCAGGTCAAACGCAGAGGCGGAGTAGAATTTAAAGGCAAAGTCCCGTTATATACAGTTCACCAGAGAGTCACTTGAACTACAAGGATAGATGACAAGTTAAACATGAAGAAAAGGACCAGGCGGCGACAGAAATGCACCAGTCTCGGAAATGAAGCAGAGGACACCACTAACGGCATCGCGACAGTAAAAGGACACCAAGGGAACATTGCAAACAGTTTTATGTCACTAAATATGATAATTCAGTGAAGTTGACAAATTCCTTGAAAGACACACACTACCAAAACCGACACAAGAAACGGAAAATATAAATAGCCTCCATTCTATTTTTAAAATCAAATGTATGATTGAAAACCTTCCCACGAAGAAAATTCCAGTTCCGTGCTTCACTGGTGAATCATATAAAATCTTTAAGAAAAAGAAACTGCCAATTCTACATCAACTCCTCCAGAAAACAGAGAAAAAACACTGCCAAACTCATTTTACAAGACCAACACGACTATGATACTAAAGCCACACCCAGGGGGAATTACAAGAAAAGGGAACAACGGAACAACAGCCACGGACATGATACTAAAGTCCTTAGTGAAATGTTAGCAGATTGAATGTGTGTGTGCAAATAAAACACTACATCGTGACAAAGTAGGGTTCATCCCAGAATCCAAGATTAGTTCAACATTTAAATATCAATCAATGTAATTCAGCATATGAACAGATTAAGGAGAAACAGCGTACGAACCCCTCAATAGATGCAGAAAAAGTATTTGACAAAATCCAACCCTTATTCATGATAAAGACGCTCAGCAAACTGAAATGAGCCCTCCTCAACCTGACAAAGGGAACCAATGGTAAACCTGCTGCTAACGGCGTCCCTGGTGCTGGAAGACTGAAGACTTTCTCCCTGTGACAGAGAGCAAGGTGGGTGGAGATGCCTCCTCTCACCTCCTCAACATGTTATTGGGTGTCCTGACCAGGAAACGAATAAAGGGGCACACAGACTGGAAAAGAGGAAGTAAAACTCTTTATTTGCAGGTAATATAATCATATATAGAGAAAATCCTAAGAAAGCTACAAAAAAAAATAATAGAACCAAAAAGTGAGCTTGGCAAGACTGCAGGGAGATATAGGCCCCACCTACAATAATCGGTTGCATTTCCATTCTCCAGCAACAAGCAACTGGGCTTCTTAAAAGTACTATTTATAATAGCATCAAAAATACGATGCAATACTCCAGGATAAATTTAACAAAATGTGTGCATGCACTGTGACCAAAAGTTCAACGACAGCCAGAACAAAACAGTTTTTGAAAGAAAAAAAACTGAAGGACAAACTGCTGATTTCCAAACTTACTATAAAGCCACAGAAATTAAGAAAAGTGTGGCACTGATGTCAGGCTACACACGGCTGGAATCTGCCGTCTGCATTTAGATAGGCTGTGAAAGCGTGCTCAACGTTATGAGTGGTTAGGAACGTTGGAACTGTAAGGACCGACGGCAATACAGGCAATCCGAACTCTCACCCCTTGCTGAGGGGCGGGGGGTGCACCATACGTGGAAGCTCTTTGTCAGTTTCTTACAAAGTTAAGCCCATGTCTACCCTTTGACCCAGCACTTCTACTTCCAGGTATTTATCCAAGAGAGATGAAAACGTACATCCCCAAAAAAGAAACCTGTAAAAGAATGTTCATTCAGCTTATTCATAAGAGCCAAACCAAATGTCAATCAACAGCCGAATGGATAAGCAAACTGCTACATTCATACAATGGAATGCTACGCAGCAGTGAAAAGGAACCGACTGCTGATAACAGAGTGATGTAATCTCAGAAACACTGCGTGAGCAAAAGCAGCCACACGTAAAGGGGGACATGCCACACGGCCCACATACACCCAATTCCGGAACGGGAAAAGCTCACCTATGGTGAGAGGAGTCAGACGGTGCTCGCCTCTGGGCGGGGGGTAACAGGCAGTGCCTAGAGGGACACAAGCAGGGTTCTGGGGTGACAGAAGGGTTCTATACCTGTGTGCACTACATGGAGGTAAGCATCTGTCAAAACCACCCAGACCGCGGAGTTAAGACGCTACTGTGCACACCCACACTGACCTGAGCATTCACTGTGTCACAGTATACCTCCATTTTTTAAAGTTGTTCTTTTCTATTGATTTGAGAGAGAGAGAGAGAGCACTTTGCTGTTCCACTCACTGATGCGTTCATTGGTGGACTCTTGGATGCGCCCTGACTGGGGAGAGAACCTGCAACCTTGGCGTACAGGGAAGACGCTCTAACCAGCTGAGCGTCAGCCAAGGCTCAAGTTGTTTCTAAAAGGACCATGTGTTCGCCACGTCCTGTGAAACAACGAAGACAGGGCCTCCCAACTCCATTCTACTCCTCACATTACCTTCACCTCCCACGTAACGAACATTACCGGGCTGGATCCCCCGTGAATTTTTTTAAAATGAGCGTTTCCTGTGCACGCGTTTCAGCCCACTTGCTCCTGTCACCTAACTACACCCCGGATCTGGGCTGCCCAACCTTCTGCTGTACGGACAAACCACAGTTCCTCCCCTCCTCCCCGCCCCGCTGATGGGCTGGCTGTCAGGCTCTCCCCAGTTTTTGTCACTGAAAACAATGCCACGAAAACTTCCTTGCTCATACACCTAATCTCCCTGGTGCTTTCATTTCTATGGGAGAATTTCCCAAAGTGGTGAATAAAAAAGACAAGTGTGTTGTTTGTTTTAATAGATGTTGCAGATTACATCCCACAAAAAGGTTGTAGAAATCTCATTTAGTGCTCAGCCTGACATATTGTAGGTTCTGCAGTTTCCGCCTTCAGAAACGGAAATAAATTATGAACATAGCATAATAATCATTTTAGGCAATTCGTCTGTGCTTTGAAGGGGGAAAATTCAGCATCACATCTAAGCCCACAAATAACCGAGTCATTCTGTCAAAATATATCCAGCGAGGCAGGACAGCCCGATGGTGAACACTGAGCCGATCCTGGCTCAGGGACCGTCCAAGCCTGTTGTACGTCATCTCCGTAATCTTGAACAAGCTACTTGACCTGTTTGGACTTGAGTTTTCTCATAAACAAAAAAGCAAACAATAACAGTGCCTACATGGTGGAAGATTAAAGGCAATGTGAAGACCCTGGGGCACAGAGAGCTGGCAGTGCCTGGTACGGGCACACAGCTCTGTTATTGTTCATGGAGTTGCTCATTCGAGATTACGGGTCCCCGTTTCCCTATGAGTGAAACGAGGACAGTAACGCCATGCGTCTCAGAGGGCACGTGACGTGATGAGAACAGTGACGGTCCCCTGTTAGGCTTTCAACAAAACCAGCTAATATCACTGCCGAAATGCGGTGCTCACCCGGAGGAGCCAAGCTCGGGCCACTGCAGAGATCTGAATGCAGTGTGGATGGCCCTCCACCCTCCCGGAACTCAGGAGGCAGCCGAGTTCCTGCCAGGCCTGCTACCGATACTGAATTCTCGGAAGGCCACGAGAACCGTCCAGAAGAATGCAGAAAGGAATACATCAGCGCCCCCGGAAGACCGGTGCCCCTCCATGACCAGTGATGCACATTCACCTCTCCCTACGGCTGAGGGGCTCTGAGCACCTGAAGCGTCTCGAGCAGCCCTGCCTCGGCGGCCCACCCCAGCAGTGGCCTTTCTCCCGTGGCCTTTCTCCCGTGGCCTTTCTCCACGGGAGAATCCCGTGGAGGGGTTGCACGTGGAATCCAGACAACAGATGATGGCTGCTCTCGCAAGACAGTGGGTCTGGCTGCGGATAAGGCACGTGAATGCTCCCAGGGCCACGCGTCTAGGGTGCAAGTATGCCCGATGACCTGGGGAGGGCCCGGTCCACTGACCCACTGGGCAAATGACGTGCTTCAACCTCAGAGGCAGGTTTCTGCCCGTGCTCCCCAACCCCGCCTGCCCCCCCCCCTCACTGGGCCAACCCCCTCCACCTACAGCGGCCCTTCCTTTCCCTCTAATGGGAGAGAGGGGAGGACAAGGGGCAGTGGCCTCACAGACCTACTGGCCCCACGGAAGAGCTCCAGTTTGATTGTAGGGCTCCCATAAAACAGTGTGATCTTTTTTGTGTTTGAAGCCACAGAGAATCATGTCACATTTCAATGGGCTGTCTCTACGGTTTGCGTTTCAAGTGTGTGAATGCAAGCCGGGTGGGTGCGGGTAGGGGCGGCGATGGGGAGGACCCTAGGGAAAAATATGCACAACCCAGGTTCTTGATTGTATTAGGAAGGAAATATGATAAAATGAAGTCCACCAGGCAGCATAAACAAATAAATAAAATTAAATTAAATTAAATACAGGTACCTTCCCATGGGTTTCACTTGACATCAAACCTGGATCATGGCCCAGATTATCTACAAAGGCTCGTGAAACCTAAGTGAATTGGTCATTGATTAGAGGCTGAATGGTTGAACGGGTGTTTTTAATCATTATCCCCATCTCTTCCCTCCACCTCCCGCATCGACTCGTCCTCTATACCCCCCACGTCAGGGCGACCTTTGGAAAATACAGTCCCTGACCTGCTCAAACTACGCCTCTGGTTTATCAAGACTGTAGAATAAACTCCGGACAGCATTCAAGAGCCTGGTGCAATCTCACCTCCCAGGACCCCCTGCCTCACACCCTCCGCCCGAAGGATGCCCGTGTCTCTGAACACCAAGTCCCCCCCCATCTGCGCCTCCTCCTCCACCTTTTCTGTTGTTAGACTTCTGCCTGTAACTCAAACCCGGTGTCACCTCACTTTTAGATTTCCCCACTACGTTTTTCGGAGTTTCATCTCTGCACATCTCACATTGTGTGGCAACTGCGTGTCCTCCTGCGTGTTGCCTATTTACCTCTTATTCCATCTCCCCGACACAGAGCAAGTGTGGGGGAGGGTAGATAGATTACTGAATAAATAGCAATAGAAAAGGCCTAGATAATATGAATAAATGATAAAAGATAGGTAGATGATAGAGGAAGGAAAGAAGGAAGGCAGGAGGGAAGGAAGGAAGGGGAAGGGAAGGGAGGAAGGGAGGGAGGGAGGGAGGGAGGGAAAGAAAAAGGAATAGATAGATAACATGGATTTCCTAGGGCTTTGCTACTTTTCTTCTGACCTCCACATGTTTCATGCATTCCACTTACTAGAAAGGAAAAAATGTAATTTTTGTCTCAGGTAAAAATTGGTAGACTTTTTTTGGCAACAGTAATAGGACACAGGCAGCTGGCCCCATTTCCTTTCTCTGAGTGCAGTCTGCCCTGGCCGACCCTGGCTTTCAGGGCAGTGCCCGCAGACAGGCCACTTCAGAGGGGCCGGCGAGGCCTCCAGACGCAGGGGAAGACCCCACAACTGAAGCCTCAGAGAAGGCCCTCACACTCCCACACGCCGCGTTCCATGGGTGAATCAATCAAGAATCTCGCAGTATTTATTGAGGTTCACGTGAAGCCATGCTCACTGTGGACCAACTCCGGCCGGGCTCTGCATTAAAGTCAGGGCTACTGATTGAATTAGGCTGATATATTCATGTGCCATTTCTTGCTGGCTATTTCTCAAACACGCCCTGAAAATGAACAGTTTAGTGGCCAAAGGTCTGCCGCCATCCTCACGGACTTGCTTCCATTTCTATTAAAGGCCAATAAAATTGCTGCCCTGTTCATGGGCCCCATGCCTGGTCATGTGAGGACCAGAGCTCCACAAGGAAGGTGCTAGAGTTAGTGTCTCCCTGCTGTGTGGGCGCTGACACCAAGCTCTGGGGGGTTAAATACCTTGGGGGAGGCCCACAGCCAGTCAGGAGTAGAGCTGAGAGGCCAACCGTGCAGCCGGGCCCCCAGCCCCCTCTACAGCACCGCGATGATTAACTAAAATGGCAAAGTGCAGTTTCCCTCATGGGATTAAAACCACTTCCTTTTCTGCCTTTTAAAAATGCAACCCATAAATGTGTTCATTTCCCTGATGTGTCCCTCCAGAGCACGAGGCAAAGAGGGAGACACCTGAAGGCCTCAGCCGGGTGCTCCGCATTCCCCTCCCCCACCCGCCCCGACCTTAACCTGCCATCCAGAAGGGGCATCGTTGCCCATCGTGTTTCAGAAAGTCTCACGGTCAAGGGTTAAATACAGAGTCACACCATGGGGATCAGCTCTTACACTCCTACATACCTACCCAAGGCAGATGGAAAACATGTGCGGGAAAAAAGTTATGCAGGAATATTCATGGTAGCATTACTCATAAGACAGAATAGGGAAACAATCCAAATGCCCATCCACGTATAAACGGGTGAACAGAATGTGGAATGTCCGCACACTGGAAAAGCATTCGGCCACATAAAGGAACAAAGTACCACTACACGCTACACCATGGGTGAACCTGGACTTCACTAATGCCAGGTGGGAAAAGTCAGACGCAAAAGGCCGCCTGCTGTGTGACTCCATGTACATGACGTGTTCAGGACGGGTGAATCCGCAGAGAGAAAGCAGACTGGTGACCGCTAGGGGCTGGGGGACGGAGAAACGGGAACTGACTGCTAATGCATACAGTTTCTTTTGAGGGTGAAAAAGACGTTCTGGGCCCTGGCTGGGCCCTGGCTGGATTGAGTGTGGGCCTGGGAACCAAAGGGTCACTGGTTCGATTCCCAGTCAGGGCACATGCCTGGGTTGCAGGCCAGTTCCCAGCGGGGGATGCACGAGAGGCAACCATACGTTGATATTTCTTTCCCTCTCTCCTTCCCTTCCCCTCTAAAGATAAATAAATAAAAATCTTTTTAAAAAAAGACATTCTGGAATTAAGCAATGGTGATGGTTGCACAATGTGTCAAATATATACTTTCAAGGGATGAATCTAACAATACCAGAATTATATCCCAACAAAAATAAATATTTTTAAAAAGATGAGCAACTGCATGAAAGACAACCTGAACACTATGAGTCAGTACAAGATGCCAGGTGTGAACACTTGATGGACGCTTTCCCAGAGTTGACAGCATTCCCAAATAGTATGTACTATTATCAAAAAAAAAAAAGTGGTAAAACTGAAAAAAAAACTTGTTCTAAGGCATTCATCATAAATACATTTCAATCACTCATGCCAGAGGAAAGATGGAATTATCCTCTCTCTGTGGTAAATTATTATAAAGTCTTTGCCACATGAAGAGGCAATGACAGTTCACAGCTGAAGACTATAGGAGAGAAATATTAGCGACATGTCAGGAAAACAAAACGATCTTATTTTTCTGAGTTTCTACCATGTTCGTTGTATTTGTCAGTTGTTGTTTTTTTTTTACATGAGTGATTTGTGATATCTTGTTTTAAATAAAAAACCTAGTTTTGTACTTAAAAGGGTTAGGAGCTGGGAGAAAGTCCTTCTGGGCTGGGAGGGAACACGGCCTCGTCCACTCTGTCTCTGTCTTGCCCACGGCCAGGGCTGCCAGACCTGCAGCAGGGCCCACAGGAAGGGCCTTGGTTTTCCGTCCCTTCTGCCCGTCCCCCCGCTTCCTTCAGGGCACCAGACTCGGGTGCCGTTCCAGACCAACAAGCCGGGGCTGGACAGTCTGGGACAGCTCCATGCCAGAAGCGGGGCCTTCCCCGGGGTGCTCACACTCTCAGACTTTCTCAGCGGGGGCTTCTGAGCGTAGTCTTTTCCCTCAGCAGGGCAGCCCTGCTGAGGCTGGGCCTGGTGTTAAGGCACGTGGGTGGAACGTGACCCTGGAGCCCACTCAGAGTATGGAAAGGTTTTCCTTCGCAGTGTCTAGCACCCGAACCCCATGTTCGTTCTTGGGGTTAAACCCTCATACACAATCGAACGGCTTTGCTTCTCTTTTATGAACTGTCCTGGGAGTAGATTTTCCTCCTGGACATCACGGAAGGGAGAATGCGTAAAGGTCAGGGTTTAGGGATTCCTGGGTCCTCGGGCTGTGGTAAAACCTTAGAAAATCGTGGCAAAACTGCTCGCTCCCTGAAAAAGGGAAGGTGTGAGCCTTGATGTGGAGAAGGGACCAGACTAGACGGGGTCTGGGAAGGATGAGGACTTACCTCGATGTAGCAAGAAGGTAAGTCCAGAGAAGACAAAAGTATGATGGCAAGGGTGGCAGGCAGGGGGCGGGGGGGGCTGCTGGGCAGGCACCGGAAGGTCTGGAGTGCCAGTGTCCTCTCCTCACAAGACTGACGAGCCTCCACATCTGCCGACACCCCTCAGCAGTCCCCACAACGCCTCCGCCAGAAATGCTGACCCCAGGAAGAGAAGTCAGTTTCGGCTCTGCTGCTCGCCCGCCCCCCTAAGCCCCCATCCCGGGCACGGAAACACAGACAGCTGAGAAGAGACAGGTGTCAGAGGATAAATGTCACTGGTCCCATTAATTCTCCCGGTCACTTTGCAGACTCCTCTGCTCTGAGATGGATGCTTGGCACGATGCTCGTAATGACGACCATCAAACCTTAGCATTTGTTTAACATTTTACAATTTATATGAACTTATTTGACTCACCTAGCTCCGTGACGGAAGTATGGCAGTATAATTGTCATGCTATTGTAGAGAGAGAAAGGAAAGAATTTTAAAAACAAAGACCCCAGGAGGTAATAAGCTGATGGCCTGGCCAAAGGTTGCCAAGTGTTAAGTATTTTTATGTCTAAAAATCTACCTTAGTCCCTCTAATAAGAATAAAAATATCCCAGGCTTGCCCCAGTCAGGGGACTCAGGTGGTTGGAACAATCATCCTTTACACCAAAAGGCTGCGGGTTCAACTCCTGGTCAGGGTACATACCTAGGTTGTGCATTCAATCCCGGGTCTCCTTTCCTCTCTCTCTACAATCAATAAAAACATATCCTCTGGTGAGGATTTAAAATATGTATGTATCTCCCAGGTTTGGGGAGTCAGATTAATCTAGCCTGAGGTTTTCTTCTGATGCCTTTTATACATGGGGGGTGGGGGAGTTGCCTCCAAATACGTACAATTAATCCTTGGGGTGACCACCCCCTTGCCCTTCAGACAAAAGCTGATACATGTTTTACATCAAATGGATCTTTGGGACCCCTGACTCAGCAGAGCTCTCCTCGGGAAGAGCTGTGGATTTTATAATAACCTATTGCTGGTCAGCTCTCTTTCCAGACAATGGAGTACGTTCAGCTTCCTCTCCAGCCTCAATCACACCTCTCCTTGACCAGCGGAATAAAGCACGAACACATAAAGAAAGCCGCGTGAGGACATCAGCCTAAAAGCTGGTGTGCGCTTAGCAGCAACAGAGCGACGCATGTCAAACACCCCAGCCAGCAGCCGGGGCAGGTCACCTGGCTCTGAACCCTGCGTGAGTGGGGACTCTCCTCTGGGCCCTCTGCTCCTCTGGCCAAACACCCACAAAGCTGGAGGCCTAGCAGACACCAAGGCAGGTTGAGTTAGAAAAACAGTCAGATCCAGGCAGGAACTCAAGGCGGGGAGGAGTGAGGAGGCCTCAGAGATGTGAGCCGTCCAGACCCAGAGCAGGAAGTGGGAGCGGGTGAGCGAGGTCAGAGCCTGAGAGAAGCAAGAAAAGGGGCATCGCTCCCTAAATGCGGTCCTCGAAGGTATTTCCCACACGGCCCGCCCAGCTGACCTTCCTTGTACTTAATGAATTCTATCTATGAAATGCACTGGAGAAGTTCATGGAGTCTCAGTTACTTAAACCTTAGTAGATCTCTCTCTCTCTCCCTCTCTCTCTCTCAACCTCATCTACTCCATCTACCAACCATCTACGCCATTCATGCTGGCTATGAGCAGCCCTGTATCAACAGGTGTTGAACATTAAAAGGTAACAGACTTGCAGGTGAATTCCACCCCCAGATGAAGCACAGGCAGAGGTGCTGAAATTACCCCATGCCTTCATTCGTCCATCCATCCATGCACCCCTTCCCGTCTCTTTTCGTCCATTCATCTACTCACTTGTGAGTCAGTTAGTGATCCCAACTCCATGCCAGGGCCTTTGAATGACATTAGTCCTTTTTCCCAAGGACCTCTATAGGGAGAGACAGATCTATGAACAATACTATGTGGCAAGCACCTCGGTAGGGATACGGCACAGAAGGCTTCAGAGAGGAGGGTTCAGGTGAGTAGGCGCACCTGTGGATAAGTTAGACTTGACCGGGAGGTCAAAGTCATCAAAAGACAATCCAGGTGGAGGGAACAGGAGTTGAAACGTCAGAAAATCTGGGAAAAGCAGAGCCAAATCCAGAGTTAGCCTCTGACGGAATTCTCTTTCATTGCTGGTTTGAGACAATAACTGCAAGAGTTTCCCGTATTTTCCGGTCACGGGTCCTGTTTGGGGCTGACCTAGTTCAAGTTAACGTGGTAACACCAGGAGAAAGAAAAGGCATAGGGAACGGGGCCACGGCAACGGGAAAGAGTAAGTCAGCTTTCTGGGAACAGTGAGCAAGCCGGCCAAGCTGCTTTGCTTAATTCCAACAACCTTTTTACCCTGCAGAGGAGACGGGAAGCTAGGCCAAGCCAGTGGCTTGGCATGAGAGAGACCGCCGTGGCAGCCGCTCCAAAATAAAGTGCTACATTGCTGACACGTTACCTTCTTTCCTTCTGGGGCTCCTTTAGGAGAAAAGATTACTATCTTAGTCCGTTCCGGCTGCGGTAACAAAATTCCGTAGGCTGCGTGTCTAATAAACTATGGAAATCTATTTCCCACGATTCTGAAGGCTAGGAGGTCCAAGAGGAGGGTGCCAGCAGGTTAGGTGTCTGGTGAGAGCCCGCTTCCTGGTCCGTAGTGTCCCCACGTGCCAGAAGGAGCGGGGAAGCTCTTGTGGGGTCTCTTCTATACGGGCAACAATCCCCTAATGAGGCCTCTTAATCACCTCCCCAAGGCCCCACCTCCAACTACCATGAAATTGGGGATCTGATTTCGACATATGAATTGGAGGGGGAGACAGAAACATTCCATTGACAGCAGGATCAGCCCCCCAAATCCAGACCACAGACCTGTTTCCCACATCCACCCTGTCAAACTTCTTCGAAGTTAACCAACTCTGTTTTTTAAAAATGGTTAACCCCCAGGGAACATTATGAACAATCATTTCTTCATACTTTTGTGTAAGTTTTTAAAATCGGATTGCTCTCCGAGCTTAGGTGTCCCTTTTAGATGAAGCATAATGAAGGACTGAGAGATTCTATGGAGAAAAAGGGAAAGAAAATTACGAGAGAAAGGTCCTCAGCATAGAGCAGGCAGAGTTCAGACAACAGAGGTTAGAAAAAGCCTGGAATCAGCAAAACCAGCCAGGCCCTTGGGTCAGGTGAGACAGAGATGGGACAGTGTCGATGACGAGCTCTGTCCCGCCCCCAAGGTTTCAGCCAAGGGACAGGCAGTGTCGATGACAAGCTCGCTCCGTTCCCAAAGGTTTCCACCATGGGAGTTCAGCTTCGGTGCCCTGGGCACCTTCTCCCACAATCTCTGATCATCTAGCCATTACCTGCCTGCAGCTGAAGACAACAGCTGCTGGCCAGGATAATATTCCTCAGCGCGAATCATAGCTCTTTTTCAGCACGTCCTCTGGTTGACCAGTTGACCAGCACTGAGCACTTCACATGCATGTCCTCAACCCATGCCCACAGCATCCCAGCAGAGGGACGTTCTAATCCTCCTCTTACAAATAAGCTTGAGAACATCGCGTGCCCTGGATCACTCGGCTTATGAGTAGCGCGGCTGACCTTTAGTCTGGGTCTGCTTTTTGTGCGAAGGGTCTGCTTTGGCTCGCCACTGGGAGGTTTCCCTTTTTACAGGGCCTGGCCAGAATGGATCCAACCACAGGAGGGATTCGAATGAATGGACAGGGCCCCCGTATCTGTATCAGCAGTATTATTCCGCCCTGGCTGGTGTGGCTCAGTCGGTTGATGCAGCATCCTGGGGACCACAGGTGGCAAACACGAGGCCCGTGGGCTGAATCCAGTCCCCCACCTTGTTTCTACCCAGAGGCAGCACCAAGCTCCTTGCCCCTAGTTAAGGAGCATTTACACAGTCCTGAAATTACATTCGGCCCTTTGAATGGTAAGGCTGATGTGGCCCCTGGCGAACATGAGTTTGACACCCCTGCTATAGACTAAAAGGTTTCAGGTTCGCTCCCTGACCATGAACCTGAAACATACGAGAAAGCAACCAATCAATGTTTCTCTCTCACAGCAATGTACCTCTTCCCCCCACCCCCTCTCTCTCTAAAAGCGATGAAAAAGCGTCCTCGGGTGAGGATTAATAAATAAAATACAGTAATACATATTATATATATCATGCCTTGTTCTGCTTGGAGAGGTCTGAGAGGCTAAATGCGCCTCACTGTAAGCTCCTTGTGTGCATTTCCTGAGGCTGCTCCAACGAAGCACAGAAACCTGGGCGGCTTTAAACAACAGAAATTCACGGTCTCACGGTTCTGGAGGCTGGAAATCCAAAATCGAGGTGTGGTGGGCCTGCTCTCTCCGACGATGCTACGGGAGAATCCCTTCCTGTCTCCCCTCGCTCCCGGTGTTTGCAGCCGTCCTGGCGTCCCTCGGCTCCTGGTTGCACCCATCCATCCATCCCTCGGCTCCTGGTTGCACCCATCCATCCATCCCTC
>PVKM010017910.1:0-25462 GCA_004027735.1 Carollia perspicillata
GAAGCAGAACGTTGAAGCCAGCAGGTGTTTTGGTTTTAAAATAAAGGTACGTATATGTGGCATTCACCATTAAACCCATGTCCCTGTTTGTACGAACACCATATGAAATATGCTACTTAGGCTTAATTTTACAGTATTTTTTAAAGATTATATTTATTTTTTAGAGAGGGGAAGGGAGGGAAAAAGAGAGGGAGAAAACATCAACTTGTGGTTGCCCCCGTGCGCCCCCCACTGGGGGAGCCCACAACCCAGGCACGTGCCCTGACTGAGAATCAAACCGGCGATCCCTTGGGTCTCAGGCCAGCACTCAACCCACTGAGCCACACCAGGCAGGGCATTTTATAGTATTTTTTCAATAACACATTTTTCCACTTAGAGTAACAAAAAGAAATTGCTTAGGTAATTTAAGAATGAGGCAGCCTTGAGATGAAAACATGTATTTATTATTTCCCTGCAGTACAAGCTGGACTCAATTGTGCAGGCCAGTGCAAAGGAGGAGGAGTCGGAAGGCCCGCGGGTCACCGACTCTCCTTTCCAGGGCAAATCTTGTTCAGGCAAACGCTCAACCCCATGCTGTCTCAATGTTCTTCCTTCTTCATTTTGCTCCCTTCTGTCTGCCATTGCTCCCCTCTTTTTTTAACCCTATCTTTTCTTTTTCCAGTTTGAAATTATTAAATTTATGTTATCTGGACTCAAGATCTAGAGAGACCTGGGCTCAGATCTCAGCTCTGTCACTGTCTTGCTATTCAAAAATATAATATAGCCCCTACTGAATTTATCAAGACCACAGTTACAGTACTTCCAATCTAGTGCCCTGTTAGTTATGCAAGCATGTTAGTGGTAATGGATGAACAATTTACAGATCTCCATTCTATTTACTAAAAAGTTCCAAAGTACATCACAGAAAATAATTCCTCAGTTTTAATATAAGGAGTAGCATCTGCTTTTTTGAAGTAAAAATGGTTCTTAAGAATAGGCATTATCTGAACAGAAAAGTACATCTCATTCACACTATTTCCCATTTATTCTTACCCATTATTAATTATAGAGTTGACTGTGTTCTCATTATCCTGTGATGCCTTCTCTTATCGATCTCTTACAGAAAATAATTGTTCTTTTATCTGAGTCCTTAAAGCACTTTGCATTTGGTGTTTTGTATGCATAATAATCAAAGTTTGATGAACTGTGAACTAGTTAGTTGTTGGCACAATTTTGCCACATGGCAAACACAACCAAATGTTCTATGATGAACAGGTGACTGAACCAATGAAAAAATGAATGGTTAAAAAATAGCTCAAAATATTCTTCCCCATATTTTTGAAAATTTCTTTTCTATATAAAGATAAGATGAGGCAAGAAAAAAAATCAGTACCATACTACCGAAATAATTTAACTTTCTGTAAAAAAATATGTACCAAAAATATTTTTTTCTACATACAAGACATTGTGCTAAGTTGTAAGTACCTTGCTCAAAGAAAGTAAAAACAAAAGTTACAAGAAGGGAGGTGCAAGGCATGATCATACAATAGCTGGTGTTCAACCTACAAGAAGCATAATGTGACTTAAAAGAAAACAAATGGTTAGGCTAGAAAATAGGTCTCCGCATCATTAAGAAGGGCTGAAATGTCCAAGCAGGTAAGAATGTATGTGGTCCGCAAAGGGAAGTTATTAAAGTGTTCTGACTCTTCTAGATGAGGGCGGGAGGTGGACCAGGCAGGAGAGAGCAATGGGAGTAAAATGCAGACAACTGTAGTTGAACAACAATAAAAATTTTTAGAGTCTAATAAGATACAACGAACAAATGTAATGCATATTCCTTTATTGCATCAAAAAGCAAAAAAGTAAAGAGCTAGATTTGAGTATGTACTGTATAGCAGACAATATTATTGTATCCATGAAATTTCTTGGGTATAATAATGGTATTATGATAGTGTAGGCGAGCATTTTTATTCCTGGGACCTACATACTAATGCAAAGTTTTTAAAGGTGAAGTGACATGACATCTGCAACTAGTACATATGTACATCTGTATAGACAGACATACAGAGATATGAATGATGGAGAGAGAAAGTAAATGTCAGTGTTAACATTTGGTTGATTTAGGTAAAGGTATACAGTTCACTTTTCAACTTTATCGATAAAATTAGGGGAGAAAAGAAGAAAGATTCTCTAAATGTTTATACCGAGTTTTGATATTGAATGGTTTAGAAAAGAATTCTGAGACCAACTCAATTCTCGTTCTTGGTAATTATTTCCTCCTCGGGGCTCACAGAATTTTTCATTTATCCTTGACATTAAAGTATTTTGAAAAGATGGCTTCGGTATGCATGTTTTGATTTGTTATGCTTGTAACAACTTTGAGACCTTGTAGTCTACCAGCACAGATTTCTTTTTTAAACTTGGAAGTTTTCTTCTATTATATATATAACTGTAGGTTGCATTTAATTATTCTAATAAATTTCAAAGAAATGTCTCCTGTTGGTGCATTATCAGCCCTCACAAATTTTCATCTATTTTTCTTTACTCCCCAAAGTGCATCTCAGATTTGTTCCTTGCATCCCTGCAATAACAATTTTGTTGTTTGCTCTCTCCCACATATTGCCTTTCATGCTGTTTTTATGCCTAGTTTCAGATTTATGTTTTCTTGTATTTTATAATTTCAAATTAAATGCTTTCAATTTTTTCATCTGTTCCTTTTAGTGAATATAGCTCCAAAGTATGAAATTTCCCTGCATCTACAGATTAGTATCATCTCTTATACTATTTCCCTTATGCTATTATTTTTCCCAAACCCTGTTTTACGGGGGGGGGGGGGGTGTCCTTTAATCAAGTGTTTTAGGAAACTCTGGGTTGAAAAGTTAATTTTTTTTCTAGAAGACTTCTGAGACTTCAGTGTGCCTTGTCAAGTCAGGATAAAGAGAATTAATATGAGGTGTTCTTCAAATGCATTCAACTTCTGAACCTTCTGTTCTATGAAATACTTCAGCTTATCAAAGAATTTATGTTATAGAACAGTGATTTTCAATGAGTGTGCTGCAAGAATTTCTAAAAAATGTAATATCTAACTGTTTAGTCCTGAGCACTGTCCTCTTTTCCCTTAGATTGTCAAAGTAAAAATATGACAACAGCCAACACAATAGTCACTCAATGTGAATGAACCAAAATTGTACCTATCTTTTTCAAATCAGCAAAAGACATATATTTTTGGTGTGCAGCAGAATCTAGTAATTAGTTTACATGTCCCAGAGATGAAAACAAGGTTGACAATCACTGTTCTAAAATGTAACGGGAAATTTTGTAATTGTGTAACTGGAGTTCCATGGCTTTCCTTTTTTTTTCCATCATACTCATAATTAAAAGAAAAGAAACCTGGCATTTAGGAAAGAAACACACACACTGTCCTCCTCTCCATCCACCTAGTCGAAACACATTTTCCTCTCACACTCACAGCAGGGCTCCTGACGCACCAATCACGAAGCCTTCTGCCACTCAATGTCTGTGGCTTCGCTGGAGGAAGGGTGGACCCTGTGATCTACTGGATTGCCTGCTCATGGTAAGAAACAGAATTCAGTCCTTTGGAATTGCTAGGGACTCAATGGTTTTTTTCCCCCTCAAATTCATGTGTTGAAGCCCTAGCTTCCAATGTAATGGTCTCGGAAGTGGGCCTTTGGATGGTGATCAAGGTTAGAAGACATCAGGCATGTTGAATACTCATGATTTTATCAGTGCTCTTACAAGAAGAGGAAGAGACCAGACCTGTCCATTTCTCTCTCTCTCTCTCTCTCTCTCCCCCTCTGTCTCTTTCTCTCTCTCTCTCTCTCTCTCTCAAATATGTCATGAATTACAAAATGGTAGCAATTTCACCAACCTCCACAGGACTTATCAAAATATTTTATACCTGGAATTGCTTATTCTAAAGCTACATTCAAAGAGCAATAATATGTATCTCTTTTTGCTGTGCTTTCCTCCAAATAGCTCAAAATACTCATGCAGAAAGATTTTTTAAATAAGTAAAACAAATTAGGCAAAGCCGAAAGAGAAAATGCAGGTGAGTCAACTTCACTTTTAGACAAGTGAAAGAAGAAACAAATCAGACCGCAAACCTTCTAAAAAATGCTATGGCCTCTAGATGTACTAGTCATGGATTTGCAGTGAGATAGAGGATTTTTCCACAAGGCAGCGCCCTGAAGAAAATTGGGTTTTGCCTGAGCATCCATGTATGTGCACACACAAACACAGCTTATTATGTACTACATAATAAACTGTTAATTTAGCTTTATAGAGTATTTAAAACATATGAAATATAATTTATCAGTAGTATTATTAAGAAAAGGCAGAAAATAACACAATTCATGAAAAAGTCCACCTGCTATTATAGACAATGATATTTGCAATTAAGCTGAATCATCCAAATTATGACTTTAATTAAAAGGCATTTTGTAAGATGGCACCAACATGTTTAAAATTTAATACATTTTATATGAGATATTAGAGTTATTAACATAAAAAGTTCTTTGTAGCATGTGCACTTTTTAGAAAGCAAAACAATTATAACCAATATAAAAATGCTCCTAGAATCCATGGACGTTTCACTGCATAAATTCATGGAGCAACTTTTTCCAGCCATTTAATATTTGCCTCTACTTGGGATAGACAATCAGATTCACATTCACGGTTAATACTAACAGTTACTGACACACGCTTGTGGCCACTAGGTCCACGTTAATTTTGAATGAAGAATGAACGAATTGCTCAGGGCCCTGATAATGAAGCAAACAGCCTTGTGCCATTGGACCACTCTCAGATTAGAGTGCATCAACAGATCTAAAAGTTTAGAAGCGATAATGGTATCTCAGTGGTCGGCGGAAAGTGAGTTTGGGCCTGAACACAGTGCCAGGCAGACAAAAGATACAGAGCCATACTGGGAGTGATATTCTTTTCCAATTGTGCCTGCTCTACAGAAGTTTTATTATCTGAATACAACTAGCCATTCAAGGTGAGAAACTGTCTCTCGAAAACAGGTGTGAAACACAGCAAATAGGAGAATGATGGGGGCCGGACTTCAGAGGTTTGAGAAAGTGATGATGATCTTACCTTTGTTCCTGGTAGAATCAGGGTAAAGAGGTGAGTGAGCATTTGCTCTCATTATAAACTGCACTGGAAACCAGGGAGACAGGGAAGAAGCATGGACAGAAGCCATAAGAGAATCCTTCTTTGCTTGAGAAGTTAAAACCTGGTTTGAAAAGTACATTTTTGCCTATGTTGAAAGAGTTACTCATAAATATAAATGAATCTTTGAATGTGTAAGTTCAACATGAAGGGCACACACAAGGTCAGCGTGAAAGGGTGTACATCTTCCCCGGTGAAGCTACTGTTGTTCTCATTACTTCTTTAATTGCTTTCAGAATTAATTTATAAGACAGGCAGAAATGCTTACAAAGTAATAAAGTACACGGCGTCACTCAGGTTAATCATTCAGATTATTCAGAAAGTTGCTTCAGATAATACTAGCCATTTTCAAATATCCTTAACGAATACATAAATTCCCCAGCCAAAGGCCTTTAAAATACAGTGATATCTTTTCTATAAAGATACTTCTACCATTTGTGCAATAATTTGAGCACTGGCAACCTATTACATTGAAGAATAAAACATATATTTGGTCCTAAAAATTCCAGTGTGCTCATTGAAAAATTAAATTATGTCACTACAGAAGCATATTTCATATCTTCAAGAAGGGACTTCGCAGCAGCCACGAAGTATTATAAAAGTCCTGCATATTCCATGGGACCTTCATGTTCATTGTAATGGAAATTTATCATAGCAAATACTCTGCTTAAAACCAGCAGAAACAAGTCAAAAACACAATAATGCTATTTGCACGTTTACCTGCAATTGCCTCCGACACCTCTGAGCTTCTTTCCTTTGCCCCTCTCTCCTCTCTCCCTGTACGTCAACCCCTTCTGTATACCTTGTCCTGAGAAAGTCACCACTCTGCCCCAGTCACTCAAGTCAGAGATCTGAGGGTCAGTCCTAGATTCTGCACTCTCCCTTATTTTGCCCCATCTATGATCAGCCACCAATTCCTGTCCATTCGTATCTTCTAAACATTCTTCATCTCCATTCTCTACTCCCTATTTGTCATACCTCTCCCCTGCGTCAGGCCATCATCTGTGGAGATGAGCAGGAATGTCTAGTAATGAACCCTGGGAGCTACCCCTGGGCCCACTGGGACTGGCCTACCATCACGCCCTATGCCCAGCAAGAGGACCTGCACCTGAATTCAACTTCCCACAGACCCCATGGTTTCCTCTTCCATGAAAGAGGAGCGACAAGTTCCCACAGCACCCAAGCCCATTGATGCTGGGGTTTCCAAACAACCCTGCAATTAATTGATACCCAAACACACTCTACTTAGCACCAGAGCAAACACTTTCATTCCTAGTCCTAGGGCTGCACCCACACTTGCCTCATAAAAGAAAGTTGAGCAACCGAGGGACCTGTGGCTTCTGGAGACATCTTGTGCTGGAGCCCAGCCCTAATGCAGCCCGGGAGCTAGGGTCCCATTGCCCTTCTCTGCATAAGGCTGACAAACTGCTGTCTCACACTTGTGATTTTGCATACCAGCAAGTGATGTCATGCAAGTAGGCGCCTTGAATGTTTGTTGAAGAAATAAACAAATGCAGAAATAAATGATCTCCACTCCTAGATGAATCACACTGAATATTGCTGATGAGCTTTTTTGCCTCATGTGCTCAATGTAGTGACTTTTCAATCAGTCAGTCTATGATCACTTGCTTTTGAGAGGATTTCACTGAAGGTGAATCTGCAGAGTTGTCTAAAGTAAACTTACAATGTACAATGCAGAATCTGAAAAACTCACCTACAGCTCAGTTTTAGTACTCCAAGTGCATTTTCCTTAAAATGTACTTGAAACAATAGTACAAGTGCTTATAGAATGCCAAACATCAAATTAATATTAATGATAAAAACAATAATTTTCTTTAAATGAATTGATTGAAGTCAAGAAATAGCCAAACCAGTTCACATGTAGTCAGAATTTTATACTTTTCATCAGAAAAACAATTCACTACCAATGACAAATAACAGTAGGGCCACTAAGACTACCTGTCACCCATCTAATGAAGACAGATTCTACGGCTGCCACATATAATATATGTGATATCCAAAAGCACTGCTGTAATTCACAGCTAATTAGTGTCTTGCCATTATGAGAGGTGCCATGGCCTTCAGTCTCTTCCCAGATCTATGCAGACCTCACAAGAGCCCACAGCCAGGCAAGGACCCACAAGAAGCCAATTAGCACCCACCCCAGCTTTGGGCTGCTGCTTCTGGAGGGCCCCCTCCCCCCCACCCCCGTCTCAGTAAATCATAAGCTTGTTTCTGACAGCTGCAAGCCACAGCCGCCCAAGGAACAAAGACAATACTTTTAAGGAAACTCACGTGGGAAAGAGGCAGAGATAGAAAGGAGATATTATTTGCCTGTCTGAGCAGCACAGCAGTCAGCAAAACTGAAGACCATCAATCAATCTGACTGATGAAGGAGAAAACTGCACCATGAAATAAATCCATGAGTGGTCTATCTGAAGATCCTCAGTGGTAATCAACAGTCAGCAGTTAGATTGTTTGTTTGTTTGTTTTAATGTAGATATACTGAAGACCATTTTCTTTTCATTTCCCCCTGTATAGCCCTCCTTCTGGCTAATAAGAGAATTTTCCTTTCAGTAGAGCATAATGGTCTGCATTTACTTTGTCCCCCTGTGAATACACAGCAATCAGATAATTTGTCTGAAACACTCTACATTGTGTGACTTATTGAAAAAGAATCTGTAATGATACGCTGATCTCCAAGTAGGGCCTACAAAGCTTCCTAAATCCGTAAGCAAGCGCCAGAGGATTCTCAGCACATAACAGCCAACGTCGCTGTAATTTGTTCTAAGCCTATAAAGCTGTTCTTTCCATAGCATTCTACTTAGAGAGTTTTCAGAATAGTCAACTGTAGCTTGAGTATTACTCAAAGATATGACTCGGCTAATTTCACTTTTAGTTTGTTTTCCTCATGGTAATGTTATTATTCTATACTTTAATGCTAATCTAAAAGATTTAATCTAGCTTTTGGCTAGATAACAACTACCTAATTTGACATGTAAGTACTGACAAAGGCAAATAAACAAACAGGGATGCATTAACCTCTGTAAGGAATTCTCTTGCAGCTCTTCTTATCATTAGACATAGAAATTTCAAAACAATTTCTTTTTCTTTTTCTAAATATAGTATTCTCATGGAAATCTTTAACTCTTCAAATACTTATCTACAAGGATATGCATTGCATCATATTGTATAACAGCAATATAACTGAAAATAATGAAAATTCATAAAATATGAAAGCGGCTAAATAAATGATGACCCTCCCACCATGGAAAGTAACGTGACTTCTAAAAATAATGATGTAAAAATATTAAATAATGTGAAAAATGTTCACAGGATACTAAGATACAAGAAAAACCAATCCTAGATCCATGTCACATACACACACTTACACATACCAATGCATATAGATAGGCATACACAAGTAGATACACATACATGTATATCTATATGAGGAGGGGCCAAAAATAAAAACAGAATTATTTTCTGGAGGGCAGGTCCCTTGTAGTACAGGCTTCCCCTGCTAGGTGAGTGTTCTAAGAACCCATCTGTATCAGTGTTCCAGCTGGTGTTGTTGTGAGAGGCTGCATTCGGCTTCAGTGAATTTTTTTTTAAGCCTCTTTCAACATGTTTGCCCATTTCATGATGGGTGATTTATGAGCATACCTGCCCACAGCATGATGAGTGTTCATCAGTTTGCTGACCAAAACTGGCATTACCCCTGCACCCCATACTCCCTTTTCACCTGATCTCACCCCAAGCGACTTTTTTTGTTTCCCTGGCTGAAAAAAAATTCCTGAAAGTGAAATGTTTTGCTGATGTGGAAGAAGTGAAACAAAAGAAGGGTTAAAGCACTCAAAGGCATCAAAATCAACAAGTTCATAACCTGTTTTCAGGAGTGGGAAAAAAATGTCTCAATAGGTGCACTGCATCAAATGGAGAGTACTTTGAAGGTGACTGAAGTTAAAACATGTAAGAATAAATACACAGTTTTTATAAATAAATTTCAGGGTTTTTTGCCCCCCCCTTACTCGTATGCATATACACATCTATTTATATTTTTATGTATAGTATTATCTCAATTTTATTTTCTGTGTGTGTGTTTTCCATGTATTTAAATTAATATACTTAAAGAAGCATAGAAAAACCTTGCCAGAAAGGTATTTTAGTATTAAAAATGTATCTTCAGAAAGTTATATTGTAAATTATTCTCCTTTGAGCTTCCTGTTTCTATAAAAATGTTTATATTACTTTCATAGTCAGAAAACATATATTATACATAATAAAATGTTCACTTATGTCACCTGGATGTATACAGGTGTGGACCATTATGAAGGCCCAGCCTGTTCGGGTCAGTTCTGAGTATCTAATGCCCATCACATATACGAGCCATTAAAAATGTTATCACCTTGGGTATAACAAAAATTAGAAAGGTCAGTGTCGCATCATAATTGGGAATGTTTCAAGAGTGCTAATTAGAGAACAGCATTTTCTAACCAGGTAGGGATGGAGCTACATCCACAAGATTCTATAAGACCACATTTGACTAGGTGTCAGAATAGGCAGGAACTGAAGGACAAAATCTGAAAACTCTGCCTCAATATCACTGCCCTTGATTCACTTCAGCTCCCATCTACCTGCCCTGATATTTGGGACCATCAGGTATGGAAGAAAAGGGGTACCAAACACACCATCTGGCCTTGGTTCAGGTCAGATCAAAGTTCCCAGTACATGTGGGCTCAGGACCAGCTTCCACACTGTGCCACGCACGCTGTCCTCACTTCCGGCTCAGAAAGCCAGGCAGACACAACAAGGTCCATGGGCATCATGCATGTTCAATAAACTTTTGTTGCAGGGCAACAGGAATAAAGGAAGACAAAAATCTCTTCTCCCAAAAGGCTTACATCTAGTTGGTGAAACAAAATGCGTGCTTTAAAGGGAATAACTACACAAATGATTAGACAATACAGAGGTCAGAGAAGGGCAAGGAAAAAATCTCGCAGGAGAGATGGGCTGGAGCCATCCTTAGGAGTGGACGTTCTGCAGCATTGGAACACACACCAAGAAGCACAGATTCTTGAACGCAGAGACATGCATGTACCTGTCACTCTTAAAGATAATTGTCAGGTCTTCTGTGCTTCTTTCCTAGAGCACTGTAAATTAAACATGTCCTTGACTCTTAGCTGAAAAACTACATTTGACAAAATGTTATAAGTCATGGAGTTAATTAAATGTATTTGCATTCAGCATTTCAATTCATTTTCTATTTACCAGACAAAGACAAATGAAAGGCAAAAAAAAAAAATGTACTACGGCAAGACCAATTTTGACAACAGTGTAGTTTTTGCTTCTTCCTTATTATTTCCCTTGAAGGATGGGATCCTTGATAATGCAAGTGAGAAAAATGCAACCAGACCCATATGTTTTTTATTTCAAATCTAGAGTGCATGTTATTTGAAACTGTTTATAGAGATTTCTAGGCATTGATATAAATTCCGTGCTAATTTTTATATTACTCTGGAGTAGCTCAATAGATATAATTTGGTCCTATTGTGAAAAATAAGAAAAAAGGCAAGTTTAAAATTAACATGTCCTATTCACACAGTAGGTTCATGACTATAGAAATCAAACCCATAATTAAATCACACAAAACAATGCCCATACCTGAAAGGGCGAAATCTCCTTTCTGGCTTTCACTTTCTCTGATTAGAAAGGCACCTGTCTGATTTTCTGAATATAATAGTTGTTTTTCTGCATCTGCTCTCTTGATTGCTCCAAAGAACCACCTAAAAAGAGGGAGATGTAAACTTTAATTAACCAATGGACATTCATTTTTTAAGAAGCAGGAAGTGTGACGAGAAAGTAAGCTAACATAGAAATGTTTGATATTCGTTAGTGAAATGGCTGTAGGTATAAAAGTTTTTGATACTTACGATGATTTTTCAGGATGTTTGTAACCCCTACGGAGGAGTCTTTAAAAAACTGCAGACAAGAAGTTTGGTTGCTTGCTGGCCCCCCATCCTCCTCACACCTGCATTGTCTCTGAGAGGTCCTAAGCCCTTCCATCAAATCAAAGCCTCTGCTCTGGGTGGGTCCACCACATAAATGTGGCGCATTCCATTACTTTAAAGTTACTCGCCATCACCATCCAACTGCCCTCTACCTCACCTCGCCCCTCCTGGGTGTTAGGAGGCAAACATTCCAATCAAAGGATTCATGTATTTTACTTTAAAGAGTGAGCAATTAGAAATGTAGTACTCTAGACATTAATTCACTCATTTCCTCCCCCACCATAATGTGGTATGATTTTGCATATTTAGGGGGAGCTTATTAACATACAGGAAACTTTCATGCATGGAGAGATTATGTGAAAAAGCCCCTTTTGCCAAGGAAGTATTTTCTTAGTACCACCTCTACATCTTTCTTATCTTTACCCTCTTATCCTTCCCAGAAATATGAGTCAGATACTGAACGCACAGTTTTGAGAATAGGATTAAGCAACACCAACAAATGACTATGAATGTTAATGTCAGAGCCAGTCTAAAATGCATATGGAGTCAGCAGGCACCCATGTGATAAATAAGGGGGAGCTGAGAAAGCACCCTTTCACCAACAAGGCCCCACTACAGGGCCATAATGCTGATCTTTCTCAGTAACGCTTTTAGGTAAAACACTGATCTTTCATCTTTAAAAATGTAAACTCCTCAAGAAAGGAAACGCTGACGTGAAGGAAGAAATACAAGCTGGGTGAGAAATTGCAGGCTGGGAGAGGAAATACAGGCCATCAAAAATGGTTCCAATTGGTTTGGCAGGTCTTGAGTATTGAGAAATAGGAGTGATGTAATTGGAAGGAGGGAAACGGAATTAAAAATAAAAAGAAACATTAAATATAAATGCTACCATCTAACAAATGCATGGTGTTTCTTTACCACTTCCCCAATTATCAAATTGCAAATTATATAGTAACTGTTTCAGTGATGATATGCCAGGTTATGTTGGAGTAGTAATAACTCCAAAACTCTCAGTGGTTTAAGACAACAAAGATTTGTATTACACTCAACTACTTGTCATCAGGGCTCAGCTCCATACCCATGTCTGTGTTTACAGAGACTTTGCATGTCCACATGCCCATGATTGCCAGGGCAGGGTTGGAAAAGGTGGCAAATCACCGCCTGGTTCCTGGAACTTCTATTTGAAGCTTCTATTCAGGAATGAACTCACTGACAAGGAAGTCCAATCTCTGGTCATGCTTAAATGCAAGGAATGGAAAGTGTAATCCCACTATTTTCTGTATGTCAGAACTAGAAAGAGGTGGTAGGCTACACTCATGACTACCACATTGGTTAACCTCAGGGGCCAAATTTATGCCCATGGACTGTTTGTCCAACTGAAATTTTGAAAGGCCTGGAAGCATTCCGAGGACAATCATGTAAAGGAACTCGCGGGAAAATGGAAATGCATGTTTTCTACCACTGCAAAATAGGTCAACAGAATACTGAAACATGATAAAAATCTCAAACAGACCCAAGCATATAAATCAGTGATGAAAGGATTAATTATTCAATAAATGGTGCTGGTACTATTAATAATCCACAATAATCCATAAATTCATGCTACCTACATTACACACAATGATTCTATATAGATTAAACACCTAATGAAAAATGCAAACTTTTAAAACTCCAACAATATTGGACTAAGAGAGGTTTCTTAGAAAAGACAAAAAGAAAAAGACATACAAGTCTTAAGGGAAAAGACTGATAATATTTATTACACCACAGTTAAAAACTTCTGCAACAACAATATTACCATGAAATAAAATTAAAATACAAGCCACAGACTTGGAGAAAATATTTTCAAAATATATAATGAAAAATAAGATTAATATTCAGAATATATAAAGACCTCTAATCAATAAGAAAAAGCAACACATTGTAAAAATTGGCATAGGACATAACTGGACAGTTCAAAGAAGAGGAAAACCCAATAACTAACCTTTAAAACAAGAAAGAAAGCACAGCTTCTCTCTGTGTTGATAATTAGGAGTACTAGGTATGTTAAGTATAAAAACAATAAAATACAACTTAACACTCTTCAGGCTGACAATATTAAAAACTTATATCCTAAAAATTAAAAATTCTCAATTCTCAAAATGTGAAAGAACCTTAATACAATGCTAGTGGCAATATAATTAGGTATAAGTAATTCAGAGACCAATTTGTCAATTTCTAGTAAAAGTGAATGTTTGTGTACAATTCAACTTCATTTCTAGACTGTATGTTAAAGTATATGCTGTATATGCTACAAAAACATTCACTGAATAATTGTAGCATTAAAAATTTGAAAATGACTTAAATGTCCACAATAGGAAAATAGATAAGTTTATTTATAGATCAAGTGGAATACTATGCATCAGTTAAAAATAAATTGTTGAAAGGCAAAAAGAAGTTGAATGATACACTATATGTATATAATGACATTCATGTCAAGTTTATGCAAACATATAAAAACACTATATATTTTTATGGGTGCATGCATGCTTAGTGAAAGGTAAGTGAATAGTTAAAATACACAAGCATTTTTTTAGACTTCATTTCCAGAAATGGCAAGATTTCTTTATGCAAATATTTCAAGCAAAGAGGCAACAGGGATTGAATATACTGATCAATTTCATGCCTCTTCCCAATTCCAAGTACATTGAGTATGCATAAATAATAAGATGTTTGATCAAAATGTAAATATATAAAACTTTACAAGAATTACAATTTATCCAGCAGAATTATGATTATATCCCCTACAACTCATTATTCTCAAGATAAATACTCCATTATACAAGTTTTATGTACACGCATTACATTTGTATTTCAGATAATACAAATGATGTGTTTTCTCTGCCCAATTTATGTATAAGCAAGCAGTTTTTGTAAATCAAATGATTAGAGATACAGTAATTTTACTCTTGACAAAGAGGAACACTATAATTTTTTAAAATCCTTTCTGACTCACCAATTCTGTATCCTTGTATAACAGATTGATACAATGACTTTACAAGGCGAAGCACACCGGTATTGAATCCATGATAACAATACAATGGATGTAAACATTTGACTGGATGCACCAGCTCACTCAACACCTAGAATTTTTTTCTAATGGGGGCTGAGCTCCCATCAGAAAGTGAACATAAATAAAAACTTGCTTTCTCTCTGGATGTAGCAACATCATAATGTCATCCTTCATATTCGAAGAAGGCACGATTGCCACAGATCGCAATCAGGAGAGCTCGTGCTGCTCTAGGGATTAATGAGTAAACAATAGCTCATTCCACGCTCTGCATATGTGAAAACTGTTCCTTCATCTGTGGTTTGAGCCTCCAGCAGAACTGTCATTCTCCCCAGTTCTGCCTTTGGAGCCCTGCTGTCCCTATTCTGGGAGGGTGTGCACATCCCAGGTCTGGTTGTCCACCAGAGCCATTTCCAACACCTTTGTAAAGCCGTGGTCCTTGTGTGCTGTAAACAGTGAATGCCGAGAAGGGGCTGGGATGTCCCGGGAGGTTTAAAGTGTAACTCCCAGACCAGGAGCAACAGCATCACATGGAGACTTGTGCACTCTGAGGATGATGCCTTGCAACCTTGGTTTCCATAAATGCCCAGGTGAATCTAGATAAGTTGAGAACTGCTGATGTACAGAAGCAGTCAAGAAGTTAGAAATTTACACGAGATGGCTGAGAATAAGTTACAGTTTGACACTTACATGTAAAAATTTATCCAGTAAAATGACAGCATACATGCTCACATACACAAATCCTTATTGATATTGGTTATTGATATTTTAATGAAAATGATCATTATCGCTATGCCATATGTGCCATGAAATAGATCTTGTTTAAGAACCAAAAAGGAGAGGAGACCCAAAATAATCTACCACCTTGGAGAAACACTTAATTAAATGGAAACAGAGCAAGGAGTTTGTGACTGAAGTCTAAGATTCGGTTTATTGTGCAAACATTCATCCACCATCTATTGTGTATAAACTCCATAGCACTGACATAGACAAAGCTACAAGACACACTGTTTAATTAAAAAGGGTTATGGGCAGGGTAATAGGACATCCTGGTTTTACTTCTATTTTAAAAACCAACGAACTAAAAATTATAGGGACTCATTTCTCTGGATCTTAGTGAGAGATGATGAAATGATGACAAAGGACTTTAACTTTTTACTTTGCATTCTTTGTAATTTAGATATTTACAGTAAGATATAGTTTATATCATGCTACCAGTCACTTGAATATAAAAAAGTAAAAGAAGTCAGTCAGGAGTATTCTACAAAAATCTACGTTTTAAAGATCTATACTAACAATTTTGGCAGTTCGAACTGATAGACACAAGGAAACTCTCAAAGGAGTATGGGACAAGTGATTATGGATAAGACACCCAGCAACACATCAGAAGTAAAAGTATAATCATGGTTAAGAATTACCTATGGCACCTTTTGGGGGAAGTTATTTCACTTCCCTATCCCTGTATGTCCTCGTTTGTTAGTAAGAATAAAAATAATTAGCCTCTAGGTTTATTTTGAGATTAAAAAATAAAATAAAATGTGTAATGTGCTTGATGCTCAATAAATAGCACCTATTTGAAAAGAATTAATTTAAGGGAGAAATTGTATACTTGGCTTTCAACTTGTTGGATTTGAGGTCATGATGGAACACAAGTGAATATATATATTCACAAGTGAACATATATATATATATATATATATATATATATATATGATCTCACTTCCCTTTGTATTGAAATTGAAATGTTCCTCCCAAGTGACCTGCCATTCTTGACAAGGACACGCTTCCACCAGGTGGCAGCAGGCCATGTTGCTAATCCAAAAGGCTAACCAAAACTATAGCATAGTTCTCTTCTCCCAAAGAGAACATTTGGTATAAATGTGAAGGTCATAAATGAAGCTGACTTCTCTGTCCTCCAAAACACAAACTTATCAGGGCTTGGCACGTGTAAAGAATGTGTAATAAAGTGACGTTATTACCCCCAGTCTCTGAACTAGCATGTGTAGTCACGTAGAAACCAGGAAGCTCCTTGCTTGTGTCAATTGATAAAGGGTTTTTTTGTTGCTGTTGTTCACTTTGATAGTCATTATAAAAGGGGGATTTTGAAGGAACTTCCCTGGAGAGGAAGTAAGGTAAACTGGTACTTTGCTCAGGGTGGAAGGTACGGTACTGAGTGTTCATGAAAGAATGTGATTATAACCTGGGAAAATACCTCACCTCACAAAACACCACACAGGGGCATTCTGGGGTTTTTTTATAAGCTTTTGAGTAGTAGTATTTATGTTTAACAGTTATATGGGGCATTATTTTCAGACAAGACAGACTAGTTTGTTTCCTAGCCCCCCAAAAGTTATTTCCTTTCATAAAACATTTCCTTGATATTTGTAATTTAGATATTTACAGTAAGGGAATATCTTACTCTTGGGAATAATTGCTTTTCTATATTTGGGGATAAATATAATTCCCAAGAGGAAAAAATAAAAGAAATTTTTTAATTTATTTAATTTTAGGGAATTCTAATTCCCAGTGTCAGGAATGATATCTCATCTTACTGTATTTAGACACTGAGCATTCTTTTTAAAATGTACAAACTAACTAGTTCTTTGGGAATTACCTCCATGGAATAAGCAAGGCCAAACACTGACCTCAGTCAGCTGGCACTCTGCATCTGCACCCTGCTCCAGATGGGCTAGAAATATACTTTGGACTCGGCAGCCCACTCTGCATTTCTCCAATCCAGGTTTCTCTTACAAAAATAAAAGGAAGTTCCTGTCCTTTTTAAATGTTTTGCCTATACCAGGTGATTTTCAAGATATTTTGTGACTGATAAAATATTTTGGTTCCCACCATCAGAACAGACACCAGCAAAACCAGGGACTTGTGTCTATGTTTCAGCGAGGCAGCAACCATTTAACTCTAAATGATGCCCTGTATCATCACCTCCCTTCATTAAAGCCTTATCCCACATAAATAAATCCTAATCGCTACCAGGTAATACTGATATAATTGTGCATGTGCTTTCTATGCTGAAATGTATCAGTAACATTTATGTCATACTAACTATGTGGAGGACAGATAAAAAGGCAAAAGAGGAAAAGAAGAGTGTGTTTCTTTTTCCTTGAGAATCTTAGAGACTCGGGGAAGGAATAAAAGACCATTTTAACTAGGTAATGTGTCGAAAAAAAAGTGATAAAAACAAAAAGGGTGTTTAATTGTCAAGGGTGTGCAGTCAGAGAAATGAACCAACAGTGTAGTAAAGGTGGAAGCCTTCTGAAAGAAAATACTCTCCGAATAAGGATTTGGAGGAGATGAGAAATTCAAAAAAAGGAGGACGGGGTGAAGGAGCAAGAGGTCTCCGTAAGAAGATTGGTTTGGTGGGCAATGGTGGGACAGGAGGGTCCATTAAAGGGAAAAGCAAGCAAATGTAGCTCTTTGATGATTATAGGTAGTTCTGTGTGGAAATTACTAACTCCATGGGAGAAGTGGATCTTTGGCAAAGTAGAGAATTCCAAGTGCTAGGTTAATCAGAAAGAAAAAAAGGCAGGAAAATTTAACTTGTTCTTTAAAAATTGTTTAATGAACTAACTTAAGAAGGCAAAGCAAAAAGAATTCTCCTATGGGAGGAAAACAGAATTTTAGAGCTGGAAAGAAATTTGAGGACCCATGAATAAATCTCTGAAACTTGTTACAAACGTGTTTTAATGTACATGCATTTTCCTGGGAAAAGAGTCTGGCGTTTCGTTAAATTCCCAGTGATGCTTGTGACAGAAAATACTCATCTCTTTCAATAAGGCTTAATGTTTCTCCAGGTCCACAAAACAGCTGATGGTAAAGCTATCGCCACAGCCTAGCGCCATAAAATTAATCCACTCATTCATTCTTCACTCAACAATTGCTTATAGAGCACCTACTATGTGCCAGGCACAGTTCTCATTTGCAGAAAGGCAGCAGTGAATGGAACAGACAAAATGCCCTGCCTTTGTGGAGCTCACATACAAAAGAAGAAAGACAGACAATAGCAAAATAAATAAGTAATTATACAATGTTCAAAGGTGGTAAGTGCACAGGAGAAAAAAATGAGCAAAGTGAGGAAGGGGGAGAATGCATTTTTAAAATCACTTTTAGTGGGCTGTGATATGGGGCAGGTGGGATTCAGAGGATTTTCCTGTGTGTTCTTGAAGTCAAAGTAATCGGGAAAATAAATAGAGCTGTGGAGACAATTAGATACCAGCTTTGAGGGACCACACTAGTGAGAATCATATTCCACACTAGGACTGAAGCCAGTACCCAGATCTCTCAGCTACAGCCTGGCCAATCAATATCTATGAGCATTTCCTTCTAATTAAGAAATAAACAATGTCCATCAACTTCACTCATTTTTATCACTGATGTTTCTGGAGACACAAAACTCCAGGAGCTACAAGTACCCTCCAAGGAAGGGGTTTTGGCTCTTCAGCCAAAAAAAAGTGAGCAATCTGTTCAACAGGAAGAATACTGTTTTATGAAAAATAACTGTACATAGAACAGAAATCATATGTCTGATTATAATAGAATAATTTAGGTAGGTTATCTTCATAGTATCTCTTAAATCCATGTAAAAATAAAAGGGTTTAAATGAAATCGTTGTTTGCACTCGGCAAACACAATGAAGAACAAAATCTCTATTGTCTATTCCTAACCCATATGGTACAGAGATACATTGTACAGGAATGTGGATGCATTGAGGGGCGTGTGTGTATGTCTGATGTGCCTGAAGATACATCACAGATGTACACTAGTCTCATTGCCTTTCCAGGGATTTGAATGAAGCAGATGTCCCCACGCAGACAAGGGGTGAGACAAAGTTCATTAAAGGTCACAATGGACACACCCATTCTCTTTTGCGTTTCTATTTTTTTAAACTAATTTGACCCTGTGCACACAGCTACCCATTAACATTACTATAATTAATAATTACCAATAATAATGCCAGCATTAATTACTGGAGGTTGTTTATAACCCACAGAAATGTTACGCACTGGACTTTGAAATCACAGAAGTTGAACACATCTACAAAGCAGCTTGTTGCTATCCAAAGGAAAGTCAGAAGCTGTGCCAGAAAATACACCTTTTGTTTGCAGTGCCGACAAGCTATTTGTCAGGAAACAAAAGGAAGTCTTGGCCAGCCCTGGTAGATTTTTCAGAAACCTGAAAATTAGTTTGGGGCTTGTTTTTGTTTAGAATTAGAAGGAAAGGCATTTTGTGCAAGTATATTACAGCCTCCCTCCTAGGAACTGCTCTGCGGAAAGACCGGCTGAGAAAAGGCAAAGTGCCCTCCACCCGCACCCCGCTGCACAAGCACACCAGCTCTCCCTAACTTCCTGCAGGGTCGCAGTCCTCAGTTCCAGTTGTCTGAGCGTGCCCAGGAAGAGTGTGTTCCAGACAAGGGCTCCCAGTCGAAGGTGGAGCTCAGCAAGATGCAGGTCAAGTGCAGCAGAGAATTCTGAGGCAGAAAACCAGGCAATGCATTTTGAAAAAGCACAACCATGTTTGGTGAGGAGAGGGCCTTCCCCTCTCCCCTGCTATCACCACCCACCCTAAACCTTTGTCCTTTCTCGTCCACTCTGCCCCACACTGGACCTTACTCTTCTATTGTCAACCTACTCAAAATATTATAAATCTATTCCAAATGTTGTGCGAAATTTGTCAAGAGCAAAGATTTAAGTACAGTCTAGACTAGAAAACAAGTTCAAACATGTATCAGAAATCTCTGTCACTGGAAATTTAATATCCTGTCCCCAAAGAGGGAATTTCCGACACCATCTTTTCCCTCAAGGCCAGGGCTCCGTGCCAGGCTGCTGAGGCTCCTCTTTTCTGCCTCCGGCCAGCCAACCAGCTTTTTACAACAAAATCCTCCCTGCTTTTGTATGCAACAGCAGGTAGCCTCCCTGCCCCGCCCTCACTGCAAACCAGATTCTGGGCCTCCTTCCGCGTACTCCAACAGAAGTGAAACTGCTCTGCTCCGCAGAGGCCCATCCACTCTAGGGCTTGATTCTCGACCGTACAAACAGCCAGAGCTTTGAAAACAGAATGTTCTGGAGTATATCAACACCTTAAGTGAAACACCTCGTACACCACTGTCCACGGCAGAGGGTAGCAACAGAGTCATGTGTACTGTTGCTGCCAAGAGCAACTCTACACCAAGAACAAGGGTGAAGGGGCAGTTATAATTATCTTTCAAATAATGCAGTTTCAGTAAAATTACACATTTCTTGAATATTTGTTCTTTTAAAGCCTCTTGCTGAGGGGATATACAACATAAATATTATTTGTTATTACATAGCATGTGAACTATTTATATACAAGTATGTTTTCTGAAAAACTGAAATAAGCCCTGCCTGGATGGCCATCGTACTAATTAGCAAATTGCAATTTAATAAGGTTTCATTTCATATTTTTGATGATACAGAGACTTTTCCAGGTACTAAGACACCACGGTAACCTCTTTCCCTGGGATTAATCGAAGAAAGAACTCACCGAGACCCACAGAATATAATAAATTTTGTTCACTATGTTCAGTCTGTTGGGATCCATAAAAAAGTTTTTAAAATACAGATTTCAAAAAACCTGTTGTTGGAATGAGAACACAGGACAGGAACATCCTAGAGTCTTGGAACTGGAACCCAAAATAGGCCTGAGCTTCAGGCATTCACAAGCGTTTGAGTGGTGGTAGATTCATTCCATCAGCGCTTCCCTCCCACTTACGTACTATTCATCCTTTGGATTGTAACTCAGAAGTCTTGAGATTGGAAATCTTTGTCCCAGACCAGTTGAGTCCTCTCCTTCGTATCCCTTCCCTTGGTTTCCTTTCCTTCGGTGTTATCTGATTAATTCCTACTTCTATCCTATGCTAGTAAGCTCCAAGAGAGTAAAACCCTAATTTGGCTCAGCCCCTGGTTTTAAATATGCTCTCAATGAATACCTTCAAATGAATATGTGAATGAATTAAATGATTATTTGGGAATGTGAGTCTTAGAGTTAAAAGTTAAAGCTGGCCAAATAACTTCAAAATACAGCAAAAGGATAGAGGGAGAATTGTCTGAAGGTTTGGAACGAAGAGCAAAAAACCTGTCGGATCTTGACCAGTCATGAACACCCTCACAGCCTCTCAGGCGACCACAATCTTCTAAGAAAGGTGAGAGTAATAACAATCACACTGCGAATAACATCTGGATTCTACTTTATAACTCGCAGTGTCATCGCCGACATCATGACATTGATTCTCATGGCAAACCCAGGAGTAGTTAGAACAGGCGCCTCAATCCCCACTTTGTGAAGCCAGCAACTAGAGCTGAGAGAGACTGCAGACTTGTTCCAGTCACGCGTGGGACTGCAGACTTGTTCCAGTCACGCGTGGGCACGTAACAAGCAGTGTGTCGGTGGATGTGCAAAGCAGACACATGTGACCTCTCAGAAATGGTGCGTAACATGGCGAGGGAAACAAGGACTCATTCTCAATTCGTACCTTTACTCTACAGAGTGGGTCAGAAATATAAAGAAACCATTGCAAAAAGAGAAACCCCAGGTCGAAACTATTATAAAGAGTTGTCAAAAAATGTTCACCTGAATTCATAGAAAATCGTCCCACATGTGACCCCAATAAAAATGAGGATGTCTGGGGACACATCCCTTTTCTCTGTGAGTGGACAACCTGTCTTCTATGATATTTCCCTGAGAAAATATTAAATAGGGTAAATCATTGGTTTAAACTAGTGTAACAAATTACATATTTTCATTTCTTATTTTTAAATTTCTCTTTAACTCCACTGATTTTCTAGAAAGAAAAACTATATGAGGAGATTTATCCACTATTCTCTTTGATATTTTGCCTGAAAAAGTATATTATGTATAGTACAAAGAATCAATCACTTTTAATAGTTATGATTTATTAACAGCCAAACTTCAGGGTCCAAAAATATTTCCACCGAGACACTTTTATGAAGTTAAATACTAATTCCTGTTTGCTGTTTAAGGGTAGGTTTTGTTGCATAAGAATCAAATTTTGAAAATGGAAAGCCAAATTAGATTCGAATAAATATTTAAATAAGTAAAATGATCCTAAAATTATTGTTAAAATTACAAATATGAAGTGTGAAGCTTTAAAAAAAGCTTTTCTAAAGTATCAATAAAAATTAACCAAACATTTCAAAGAAAAATAGATATTATTTATTCTTCCTATAGAAAATGTTATTATAAAATCATTGTCACAAAGAGAGTCAAAGAAAATAAAGTCAAAAATGTAGAGGAAAAATGTATAAAGAACACAGTTTGTTAATATGTTACCATGGTTGTAATGTTTATTATTTGTCAGCTCCCTTAAGCAATTTGCAGTGATCTCTTCTTCTGTTCTAGATAAATATTCCCCTTCACACTAAATTTTGTCCACACAGTACATTTTCTTATCGAGAATCTTTCCCTCCAAATTATATAAGCTGTAGGCAACAAAACATAGATCCACCCTTGTTCAGAAATATTTTCTGAGACAAGAATGCTCAATTACAATCAAAATTTCCCCATCTTTTTAAAATTTCATACATACACTCATACCAGATGTTCTTTTAATTTTGCATTATATATTTTCAAACATATTTCTAAGTGGAAAGAATAGTATAATGACCCACTTTTCTCCAACAGCCAAATTTAATAATTATTAATATTTTTTAATCTTATTTCTTATAATATATACTTAATTGATGTGAATACAAATGGTTTCCAAAATTTGTTTGGAATATTGAAATGAACAAAAAGGGCTACTAAAATTTTAATGGTTTCATGGTAGTTTTTAAGAGTGATATTTTATGATCAATTAAATTTTAAAATCAAATTATTCTTGTTCTTTAGAAACTAAAAGGATGGACTTTTAAATATTTTTCATACTGAGAGACATTTAAAAATTTTTTTAAATTGAAATAAATATTTATTGAGACCAACTATGAGTTAGGAACTTAAAAGAAAAAGTTCAAGACTATACTTGATTACAAGTTTACATTATAATTGGAAAAACACTCATGTACACCAATATAAAAAGAAAAATAGTCAAAAATATAAGGTACCTAAGCATACCATGCATCATTTTAATGTCAGATAATTGGAGAAATATATTTTAAAAATAAATGATTCATAATAGACATGTAAGGCAGAGATTATGAAAAAAAGACCTATGTGGTACAATTGCCTGAAATATATAATTGTACTGCCGCCTCCAAATTAAAGTGCTGTTTGTGGGAGTTTGGTTTCACAAGCAAAGAATGAGGACTTTATGCATCATGATAGGTCCCTGTGTTGCCTGCAATTCTCATGCCCATTGCATGTAATTAATTGAAATTAAATATACAACAGTGATTATGTCACTTTATGTTAGTTTACCTTACCCAAACTAACACAAGGAAAAGTAAAATATCCTTAATAATTTTATACATGTTAAAGAAATTATATTTATAATTCAAACTTTCCCACAAAGAAAACTTCATATCCCCAGGGCTTCACAGGTAAATTCCACCAACATTTAAGGGAGAAAGAGTATCAGTCTTACACACAAACTGTCAGAAAACACAAGAAGACAAAATATTCTCCAATTCATTTTATGAAGCCAAAATTATCCTGATATCTAAACCAAAGGCATTTCGAAGGAAGAAAACTACAGAAAATATCTCTCATGTCACAGATGCAAAAAAACCTTAAAATATTTTAGTAAAATCAAATCCAAGAATATAGAAAATAGCCCTGACTGGTGTGGCTCAGTGGGCTGTCACCTAGCAAACCAAAAAATTGACAGTTCAATTCCTGATCAGGGCACACGCCTGGATTGTGGGCCAGGTCCCCAACTGGGGACATGCGAGAGACACCTGATCATGTTTCTCTTGCATTCCATACTTCTCTCTTTCCCCCTCCGTTCCCCCTTGTCTAAAAAATAAATAAAATCTTTTAAAACTATATAGAAAATATATAACTAGTTGCAGTTTATCCCAGGAAGAAAGATGGTTTATACTTAATAATCAATAAAACTGATCATGTCAAGGGACTAAAATTAAAAACCATATAATTAGCTCAACAACCACAGGAAAAACTTTTGAAAAATTCAATACCTATTCAAGATTAAAAACAAAAATACTCAGCAAATTTAAAGTAGAAGAAAATGTCCTCAAGCTTAAAAAGGACAACAATAACAACAACCAAAATTGTTCACCTGACATCATACTCAATGGAAAAATAAGAACTGAACAGAGATATAAGCAATAACATCCCATGAAGGAGACAAAGTTTGCAGTTAGATTCCAAGCACCATAACTACTGACTAAAGCAGAAAGCCAGTAATTCTCAAAAGAATGTGATAGAATCCAGAGTAGCTACAAAATGTCCTATATTCAACAAAAAATTAGCAATATTGCAAAAAACAAGTAAGTGTGATTCATACTCAAGGAAGAAAAACACAGTCAATAGAAACCAACTCCAAGTAGGCCTAGATGGTGGGTTTGAAAATGGGCAAAACTGTAGACACTTCAAAAAAGGAGATACGAGATTGGCCAACAGGAATAGGTGTCCAACACCTTTGCTTTGACCATTAGTCACTAAGCAAAGGCAAATTAAAACCACAGTAAGCTATTTCAAACCCAGCATAATGGCTAAATGTTAAAAGACAGAATATCCAACATTGGCAAGATATAAAGCAGCTCTCATATGCTATTGCAAGAGTGGAAAAAGTATAAGTCCTTTGGAGAACTATATGGCAATATTTTATAAAGTGAAACATAAATTTACTCTATGACACAGTGATTCCACTCTTGGGTATTTACTTGAGAAAAATGAAAACATATGTCCTCAAATAGACTTGCACAAAAATCTCGGTAGTAGCTTTACTCTTAATGGCCAATACTGGGAAACAGCCCAAATGTCCATCAACAGGAGAACAAAAAGCTCAAATGTACATTGTCACTAGTACAATGAACTAGTATTCAGCACCAAAAATCCAACTCATGCTATGTGCAACAACATGTTTGAGTCCCCAAATCACTATGATGAACAAAAGAATCAATACACAAAAAAGTAAATGTTGTGTGATTGCATTTATGTAAAGTGCAAGAGTAAATGAAACTAAGCACCAGCGATAGAAAGCACAGCAGGGCTCGTCCAGGGCAGGGGAAAGGGAAGAGTCCAGAATGGATCAGGAGGGAACTTTCCCAGGTAGTGGGCATGG
>PVKM010017911.1:0-25475 GCA_004027735.1 Carollia perspicillata
CTTTTGTCAATAATTTTACAGTAGTTGCCATCAGAAAATGTATCTGGCCTCTCTGACTGTCAGGTCAGACTCTAATGGTCAGAATCTGGAGACAAGACCTCAGTCGTCCCCAGGCAGATCTTTGTTCGTTTTTATGGCCATGGAGCAATTCTGGGCTATGGTTTGGAGTGATTTGTTTTCCCCGTGTCCTTGAGACAGCGCTTTATTTTCCCTGTGTCCCTGTGTTCTGCGTCCCAACTTTTTGAAAAATGTCATGCTGAGTGAAAAGGGTAATAAATGGAGCATTTTAAAATAAATTTTAACACAGAAATTATATTTTTATTCATAAACTGTCACTGAAAAATAGAACACCTAGCAGTGATGTTAATGACTCAATGTCTATCTTTATATATAGAATATTACATTCGTAAAAACATTTTAAAAGAAGCCGAGTAGACTTTCAACACAGAAGAGCTTGCTGTTGGATATTCCCACTTCCGGGCAGATGTCTCCAGCTTCGCTTATGCTCGTGGTGAATTAGTAAATGTTGCAGAAGGGAGGAAAGATAGTTTCCTAGCCCACTGGTACTGTGGCAGGGGGCATGTATAACAGAATTATTGGGTTTATAGGACTTTGTTTATGTGTTCTACTGAAAAGTAGTTAGGATGGGTAAGAAGTTTGCTTTATTAGGTAGGAGGTAGAGTTCTAGGCACAATGTTCTACTTACTAGACGTATGAGTATCATAGGCCAGTTTCTCTAATGCCTCAGTTGCTTCATCTCTAAATGTTTGCTAACCAGAGCCAGAATGATCAATGTAATTCTAAGCATAGCATTTTAAAGTATTAGAGGAAAGCAAAAGTGATGCCCGCTTGGTAAGGTCTGTGAGAAAACCTAGAAAACATATTACACAGGATAAATATGAGGGCACTCAGGGAAGCTGAAAAAGAAGAAGTGCGGTCTGTTTCCTTCTGAGGATAAAGCTAAAACCAGTGACAGAATTTTCAAAAGCATATGATTATAGCTAAGTATAAGAAAAAAACATGTGTAAATCTAAAGTTGCTTGAGAACAAGAAACGATGACTCACTGGGTGAAGAGTTGACTGTCCTAAGGCACAAAGAGAGAAGCTCTATGGCCTTTGCCAACACTGAGACTGCTGTGTTGGAGTTTTGATTGGAACTCCCACAGGCCTCTGACTATTCAATGTACTTATGGCTATTTACGTAAGATCGCTATAAAATATTTAGTACGTCCAAAGCATCATTCTCTGAAACCCATGATATCCTGATTTTAAAAGGTGTTGCTCCATTAAAAACACATTTTCTCTTTAAAAGACAATTGGGGAACTCCACCAAGTATAACTCATCTTAGAGGATGAAAATACATGTTGGTAGATTAAAAACTATTCTTCTAAAGATGCCAGTTAAATACCAGTTAAATATGCTTGGCCTGATTTTAACTTATCAGTTTATGAACTTTTTATTTATTTGCTTGTTTGTTTGTTTGTTTGTTTGTTTATTATTGTATCTATCACCAACTTGTGAAACTAATGATTGGTGCAAGAAACCAATTTTCTACATAAATGACCCTGGTTCTTTTTTTTAACATATAAAATATATTTTGTAAGTTGAAATTTGGAGCCATCGCTTATTCTCAAACATGAGACAGGTTGCAGAATTCATTTCAATTAATCTAGCTTCCTGGGATTACAGTGGAGTTGAGAAAAAACCAGGTGCTAAGACTGCCAGTCTTCCTCAGCCTCATTCCAGCTGTTAGCAATGGCTGCAAAGAAATTCGAGAGTAGACGTGCTTCTCCACAGAACCAACAGACCCTACCTGGGTAGCATATCAGCATTTTCACCCTACTATATATTAAGGGTACCATGTAACTGTATGTATATATGTATACACATACACACACAGCTATACTACTATGTATGCTTATATATACCATTTATATATGTGATTATGTGTATGTATGTACATATATAGCTACATGTGCATATATGTGTGTGCACACATACACATTCAATGCTCTATATAAGTATATTAGTAGTACAACTCTATATACATATATACATTATACACATATGTACATATATACATATATACAAGGATCATGTTGTTGCCCTAATTTTTCAGTGGATTTTTCTAGGTGAGATTATTTCCTGCTGTTGCTGACCCCTCCTTTGGTATTTGGTCCTCAGGCAGACTCTTCTTGTTGGCTACTTAGAGCCATAAAGCACTGATCTACTTGGACTTGATTTCTGCCTTCCTTATCTAGGTTGACGGTATTTGCTCTATGACTCTGCTAACATCTTATTTTCCTAATGTTTTCTCCATTCTATTATCCCCTGTAGCATGTCACTAATTCCCTGATGGCAATGTGTTCTAACCCCATTCTGTGATCTGGTCCTGACAGGGTCAGATAAAGTGGTGACATTAATGGAGACCCTCATTACAAACACACCTCTAGTTACTCAGTTGTGTTGGCTTACATTCATTTCTCCATGTGATTATATTCTAAATTCAATTACCTAGCCTTTAACGTAGTAAGCCTTCAATTGTGTAGTAACAGTTACTGAATAATGAGGAATTACACAAAGAATCATTCAGAAGAAGTATTCTAGAAGGAAAAGCACACAAATGTGTATGTGTTGAGAATTTGTCAGAATGACTGAGTACAGAAGCAGCCATTTTCACAACTGAGAATGATGTAGTAGAGTAAGTACTGCTCTTCATGCTCACCCCTTTGCAATGTGAGTTTCACAGTATACACAAGTCATAGCTTTGTGAAACTGTAAGTACAATAAGATCAAGGGCTGACTTTCAAATAACCAACGGATTCTGCAAAATCATGGTTCCTGCAACAAACAGATAGCACTCTAAAAAAAGGTAACTGAAGGACGTTTTTCAGAGGGGACCTATATGAAGACTTCTGGATTAAGAGCAGCCAAGAGGAGATGAGAAAACTCCTCCAGGCTAGCAAAAGTAGGCAGCTGCTACTGTCCTTAGACCTGACAGAACGAAGACAGTAACCCTCTGAGAGCTGTAGCTTCAGGGGAGGCCAGGCAGCCTTATAGGAGCCGTCATGTTTATAAAGTAATAGAGCCACTGCCAAACAGTGGCCAGGCAGGGAGGAGCACGAGGAGCGAATGCTTGGCACTCTGTCCTTCCAACTTTCAATTTTGTGCCAGTGCCTCCACTGTTCAGTCTCCACCAGAATCTAGGAAGCAGTGGGGCCCAGATAAGATCATCCACGAAGATCTGCCATCTGAGTAGATGTGACTAAGATCAATGGGGAGTGAATCTGAAAAGGCAATCAAAAGATATCCAGCGTAACTCCCAGTACTTACTACCATGCCTGGAACTCAGCAGATATTTGTCCAATGGATGGATGGATGTCTGGGGTGGCTGAAAGAATGCATGGATGAAAGAATGGAAAGATAACTGGAATTTACTTGTCATTTCTTATGAACATTTGTCATTTTTTTGGCAGTTTCATTTCTGAACCCTTTTGTATGATGAATTTAGGACTCCGTTTTCCATTACAAAAGAATAAAAGGCCAGATATTTGCTAAAAAATTGTCTATCACAAGACAACTCAGTCCACTTCATGATTTTGACTAAGCCTTTAAATCATGAGGGGAAATCAGCACTAAATCTAGCGTTGGCAGCCATAGCCAAGGTGGAAGTAGTGGCAGCCACACCGGCACCAGCTCCCAGTATCCCCAGGCAGCACTGGCCTGCGTTGTTGAACCAATCTTCTTTGGGTCTCTGCTAATTTTCTAGACTTTCTTTCAGTTTCCTATTGATTCTGTCTGTTCCTTCACAGTCTTCCAATAGAGTCCTTCCCCACCTCAGGCAAACAGCACTTGTTTCCATTGTTTGTATAGAAACACCAAAAGAAAGACTTTTGTGTCTGTTCAAAGGACCCAAAGGTGCCATGTCAAAATTTATCTTCTTAACACTCTGAAAAAGGATGTTGCTAGCACATTTTGAAAAGTTTGTATATAATCCTACATTGGTAGATTTCTAATAGCTAAAACTTAGAATGAAGCATTATAAAATGACACCAATATCTGCAGCCCATTGACACAAAACTCACTTATTTCAGTAATTGGTGTCTGTTAAGCATAATTGTGTTTAATCTGAGTGAGGTGAGATTGGCTTTTCAAGGGAGATTTAATATGACAGGCTTCACAGTAAACCCAGGGCTCACAACCCTGTAAGTTGTGAAGACTGCCTATGGTTGTACCTTTCCCCTCTAATTTGCGTGTGCCCAAGCCCTAAACCTTGAATTCCTAAACTCTAAATACTGACCTGTCTCTTGAGGTCTTAGGCAGAACTATTGATTGCAACAAATTTTGGGAATTCTCTTACGGGTTATGGAACAGGACAGTAGTTTTGTCATCTAAGTGGTTACGGCAAACTTCCTTACTTAATGAGATTACCCTCATTTTAGAGAAATCACCCCCAAGTCTAGCACAAGTGTGGCAAACTCCCCCTTGTGTCTTCTTGTAGAAATAATTTAATTTCTTTAAGTATCTCCTCTACATACTAGTTATGTGATCTTAAGGTAGTTACTTACTCTCTTTGCAACTTATCTTTTTCTATCTGCAAAAGATAGTTATAGTAGCTATTTTATACATTGGAAAGTAGGATTAAGATGACTTAATGTATGCAATATACTTAAAATGCTGCCTGACCATAATGAGTATTCTATAAATGTTAACTAGTAGATATATGACTATGATCAGCAAATAACAACAAAATTACAATAAACAATACAGTACACAAAGAGCCATTGGTGATAATAAACGGTTAGAGTAAAATAAACTATACACTTTCCTGGAGTTAACCATCTTTGTTTTGATTAAACAATTCATAATGACCCCTATAAGTAAATAAACAGGCCAAAGAAATAATCAGATAACAAATACTGAGGAAAAGTATAACTATTCTTTGTTTAAAGATGAGACTTCTATTTATTTTTCAGAAGGCTTCATAAATAGGACACTGTATGATGTAATGAGTAATGTCCTTGACAACACCCTTACAATGAGTGATGAGTTCCACAGGGCTGTTTATTTTTTAACAACCCTCAAACTAGGTCAATGGCATCACGATGAAGTCTGCTTCACTAAAAAGATGGTATCCTGCTTCAGACCAAGTAGAAGAAGTTCTGGATATGGAAGAGAGAAGGGAAGAAGTGAAGTGGGGAGATTGATTTCCCTTCCCAGAAGAGACCGAAGCTACTCCGTGACTGGTGTAAAGACCACCAGACTGGGAAAAGCGGAACTAAGTTTATGAACTGGGATGTGAATTAATTGGTCATCATAACAGAAAATGAAAGGATTATAGGAATGTGTTAAATATGGCTGGTGGAGAAAGGAATGGACATTGACCAAAATCTACATAAGGAACAGATTCAGTCCTCAGCTCTTGGCTTTTGTGAGAAAGGGGCCAAACACAAATTTTGCATTGCTGTCTCTGACTTTGTTTCCCACCTCCCTGCTTTTAGCTTCAGACTAGATGCCTTTGAATGCTCAGAGTTCAATCAGCAGCATGTTGGAGGCCTGACAAATTTGGGGGGCTAAGGAAATTGTCAAAACAAATTGTCTTCGTAATACCAGAGGGAAACCAAGCTCTGCATCCCTCTCAGTGCAATGAATGTGCACAATCAGCTAGAAAAACTTTGTGTTTCAGCAGCCCTGTGGATTAGGGAGATATATTGGTCCAGTGAATTTCCAAGGACAGGCCTTTGAAATTTCTCTGCGGTTCTTTGGTTTTTGCATATAAGTCAGTTTCATTTTCTTGGAGCAATGCTTTTATGAGGTACACACCTACATTTAGTAAAGGAATGAGAATTTTAGTGGTGGTAATTTTTAAAATTATTGCCAAAATAGTTTCTTCCTTAGGTCAGTCACCTTTAGCATTTAAATGTTGATCTTTAGCATATGAGAATTTAGCTGTGATCAATATCTTTCACTATTAAAATGGGCTTTATGATTCATGGAGTATTTAAATCTCCATTTTTATTTTAAATCCTAGCACTGTGATAATAAAAGTAAAATAAGTTAATGTGAATTTTACTTTAAGTCCTAATAAATACAGATAGTTCTTCCACTTTTGAAATATTTCTATTGGGCCACTTTGTTCATATTTTTAAATAATAATGATCATTGGAGAAGGGAGGCCAAAGAGTTGGTATGGGATATGTCCTGGTTTAATAATTTAATAATGTCACAGCAAGATACCCTACAACTTACGAATGTGTTTGACTTTATGCCTTACTCAATATTTTTATTAGAAAATACAGCATAATCATGTTAAAGGAAACCAAACTGACAATAAGATGCATAATCCTACCACCCTTAAAAAGCAATGTACTTTTTTACTTGCATGCATAATTTGCATAATTTCCATCATGGTGTACAGACTGATATTTATATTCTACTATTTTCACTTAATATTACATCATAAAATATGCAGGATGTTACTTAAACATTATCATTGCCATTTTAAAGCTGGCCTAGTATTTTGTTGTGTGATACCTAATATTGTGTTGCGTCATTATGCATTTGCATCAATAAACCACTCTAAAACTTAAGTGGTTTAAGATGAAACCATGTATTTAGTTCGTAATACTGAGGTCAGCAATTTGAGCTGAGATTAGCCGGATAGCACTTCTGGCCTCAACTGGGCTCTCTTGAGCATCAGTAGTAAACTGCAGGTCAGCTAGATGACCCTGCTTTGGGGAGCTGGCTTGTTTTCAGCTAGAGTAATGGGGATGCCTGGACCATAAGTTTTTCATCCTCCAGCAGGCTAAATATGGGTTTATTCACATGGTGGCTGCTAGGGTTCCAAAAGGGAGGACTAAGAACTTGGGTGGGAACCCTTTAAACTCATTTTCTTGGTTTTCTATTGACTAAAGCAAAACCTGTAGCCAACCCAGACTACCTTGATGAGATAGTACAATTTCATTGCTTGATGTCAGAGCTGAAAAGTCACATTGCAGTAGGGATGACTACTAAATGAAGAGACAGGAATTTGTGGACATTTTGCAATAGTAACTATTTCTACTGCCAACAGCTTAATTAATATTGTCACATCTTAGAACATTGCTGGAAAAGTCTTAGATCCTTATGGTAAAAAGGGGAGGGTGAGAAGAGTCAGAGAGGAGACAGGCTCATCTTTGGGATGGGAGGATCCTGAAGGGGAACGGGCTACTCTCTGGCTTAGAAAATGAACCTGGAATGCAGGCAAACAGCATCAGTAACATTTACAAGAAAAGGAGACAAGGCACAGGTTAAAAAATCATGATTCAGGAGCATGGCTCACATTACCGGGAAGAAGACTGATAAAGCCAGGAGCAGGACACAGGCTGAAAGGCCCTGGTTATTAGGCTAGTAATTCAGACTAGAACTTATGTTGAAACCTCCAGCAAAATGTGAAAGATGCAGAAAATCTTCTCCTTTGCGAATTGCTGAGTGGCTTTTAGAAATGGTTTCTGACTGTGGTATAGTTTAGACAAAACCATTATCCCTCCAAATCATGCAGTAATGACGGAACACATGCCGCTTAATGTAAACGCGCAGCCCTGTGCCGGGCAGACGTGATTAGGCTGTCATCTTCCCCAACAGCAGCAGCAGGAGAAAAATAAATAAGTAAAGTCATCTTATTCATATTTATTAGGGGGTTTTGCAGTGGGCCTGATGCCCTGGTGCAACTGACATTTTTGCTTGTGTTCTTGGCTTGTGAACTGAGGACAAATTTAAATTAATCTATTCATAACCTACAAAAAGACTGATTTTTGTAAGGTGACATCACCCCAGCATCTCTTTTTTCCCTATGTTTCACCAAACACACATATTCATTAATTCTGAGATCATTAGCATGATTAGATAGTGTTTGCAAAACTTTAAAATATAATATGACGGAACCTATGGGCGAATGAAACCTTCAGAAAATTCACTTGTTTGCCTTTTAATTTTGTGTTTGTGTACTATATCCCAACATATGCTAATTCACATATGCACATTAAAAATATATGCACACACACATACTCACATCTGTGTCTTTCTGTTCACGTTAGTGGAAATGAGAGTGCAGTGATAACTCATAACCATCCCAAGTAAGCTGAATGTACCCTGGCTCCCTTTTTATTTGGACTTAGACAAATCAGTGCCCATGCATTAATTCCCAAGAATGACTATTGCAAAAGCCAGACTTTTACAATAGATGCATGTGATAATGTGTGAAAGTCAGGAAGGAACAACAATGTGAGTTAAACTATAAAATCAGAATAGGTCCCCTGTCATTCCAGCGAGAAACAGCAGTGTATTTTTTTTTTACAAAATTTCAGAGTCAAGAAAAGGGTTTGCTCTATGCCCGTCACTTTGATCCAAAGCTATTACTCTAACATCCTTGATTTAATTATAGAATACAGCAACAGATTGACAGGGAAAGAGATTAAAAGTCAGCAACCTTCCTGTAAACAATTCCGGGCTTCCCTGCCCACCTGAGAGACAGCATCTAAGGTGGGAGAAGAGCACATTCTTCTAGTTCATCCAGCTCTCAGCCTTCTTGTGTGGGTCTGTCAGGGAGATGCCACGTTTTTGCCACAGTGCTGCTCTCCGGGAGATGCTGAGATTAGAAACTGGTCAGCAAGGCTCAACTTGTTTCTGTCATTGAGAAATCAATGTCAGGATGTGAAGAACTTACCTCATCAGATGCAGAGGTGACATCTTGCTACATTAGCTTACCAAAAAGGTGGCAGGCCCATGACAGTTCTTGGCTGTTGGCATCCTGGATTCATTTACCTTCCAAATAGTTAATGTGATGATTTAACCTTGTCTGATGAACTTCTACTTAAACATATACGGAAAGTTCACAGGGCATACAAAGAGATAATAACCATAGTATATCTACGACTTTCAACCTCCTCTCTTGCTCATCATCTCTCAACTTGCTTGTTACCAAGTCTCTTCTACTAGAGAAATCTTCTGCTATGAGAAATTTTGTATCTGCTGTCAGATGGGATGACACTGAATTTGGGTACACTCCTTGGATTTGTTATGGGCACAGAAATTTTCCATAAAATTGACCATGGCACATAGGTTGTACAAGGATACCGATGATCTGTATTTGTACTGAATCAGATATGCATGATCCACACAAGGAAAGGCTGCTGTAGTCGTGCTTCTGAGTTAAAGTCATGTATATGCCACAGCAGCTCTGTAGTTACTACAAGCTCCTTAGTGCCAAGCACAATGGAGCGACCTCTCTGTAACTTAACGTTTCAAAAATTTGAGAAGAATTGGGGGCACTGGACTTTCATCCCTCTGTCCCCATTTTCAATACCCAGACATGTGCATGTATTTGTATTGCTTTTTCATTCTTTGCTAAATATGAACAAGACAATCAAATTTTGATAGGATAGAGCAAAACGTGAAGAAAGTGGCAGCGCAGAGAGACTGTTGACAGAAAGCGTCGTTGATGAGTCCCTCCCAGGGTCAGGCACACTGTGTGTGCATCCACCTTTTATATTTCCCTGGGACCTCACGACAACCATATCAGGTGGTTAATGATTAGTTTCATTACTTAAATAGCTGCAAGGAGGCAGAGTGGAGGCATTGCAAAGAGCGTATACGGGCTCTGGAAACAGTTTGTCTGCTCAAATCATGACGCCAACTCTTACTAGCTGTGCAACTGTGGTCCAGTAATTTACATTATCAGCTGTTTGATTCCTTTGTTTTCTAGGATGTGGATAATAATAATGTTTTCCTTCCATATTGGTAATGAGGTTTAAGTGAATTAAAACATAAATTTGTTAGTGTAACACCTAGCACAGTTGTTCTCAACATCCTAAACCATGATCAGTTGTGTTTCTGAGAACTTTTTTAGAAAGGCACTTTCTTGAGTCCTAACACAGACATACTGAATCAGGAACCCTGGTCATTAGTGTGTTTTAACAAGCTTTCTGGGTCATTCTGATGCTTGCTAACATTTTAGGACCACTGGGACAGAACACAGTAAGTACTCAAAATGCTCGGGAAAAATAAAGGACTCTTTCTTTAAAAAAAAATAAACAACAACAGCAAAATAGTTCTGATCTTGTATATTCAGTATTGAACCCTTCCCAATATTTGGATTCATATCAAGTGACTTAAGAGTCAAGAAAGGATGAGATATTGACATGCAGCACTATGGAGAGATATTTTATGCAATGGGTTAATAAAACATGAAAAAAGTAATAATGAAATGTTTTGAGCACAGCATTGCACACATAGAAAGCTGTAGATATACCATGTGTGAATAACCTAATGTCCCCAGTTCTCCAAAAATTATCTATTATTATTATTATTATTAAGCATGCCTTTTGTGCTTCATAAAAAATCAGTTAATCCTCCCAATAACCACATACAGAAAGCACTATTACTGTCTTCATCTTGTTGATAGGGAAGCTGGAGATCAGAGAGATCGCAAAACAAGTCATACCTCCCTGAGGTGTTGTGAGTTAGAGTCAGGATTCCAACTGAAGGGTTTAACTCCAGAGCTCACCAGTTAAATAAAGATGGGTGCGAAGGACTGGTATATTTGAGTTACCTTGGAGCAACAAAGAAAACAGGTGTGTTGAGAAGAAACCTTGGAAAGATAAACTGCGAGGCTCTGGGAGAGTTTTCCCCAAGGAGAAGAGAGCATTGCTTTTTGTCTTTGATATGCCCTATTGCAGGGGAGGAAGAATTGTAGAGGCCATACTCGCAAGGACAATCTTGAAGAAATAAGCAACGTTGGAGGATAAAATAAAGCACACCCCGAAGCTGGAGAAAGGATGCCCTCCCCTGTCCTCATTATTCTTAACGAGATGGAGGGAAGGGCTACCCTGGGCAGGGTTTGGGAGAAGAGCTGCCGTGAGGACACGTGGGCTGTGGGAAGGTGTGCCAAGCTGTTGGGCCCTTTTAGCACCTCCCCTCCCTGGCCTCAGTGTTCTTAGCTATAAAATGTGCATGTTGAGCTTGATGATTAATAAGGTCTTTCCTTGTGTCATTATACACTTCTAAAATATACCTTTTTAGGCAACAGGGTAAAGGTACAACATAAAATAGGAGATGTGTTGAGCTAGTAGAGCAGACTTGCTAATATTTTGGGTTTGTCACTTGGTTAAGTCTCAGCTCAATGCCCTTGAGGGCCTTGAAGTTGTGACCCTGAGTCCAGAGCATTGTGGATTTGCTTTTAGTTTAATTTCTAGTTTAATTGTTTCTGTTTCCCAACAGAGCCACTGTTATTTTTCTACACCATATATATGTAAACCATTTCTATTATGACAGTGTCTTCCACATCATAATTGTTTAAATTGCTTGATTTGTGATTATGTGGACTTGCCTCAAAAGAGCGTAGTGAGAGCATGAAGCTATTTTTCAGTACTTGAAATCCATTAGTACATATATCACTCTGAATCCCAATCTCATCATTTTCTAACATAATTTTCTCCAATTACATAGCAGAGAAGGACAAGGTAACCACCTGACTAAAAATATCTTTTTGGGAATTGGAAAGTGATGAAGGAGAAGGCAGAAGGCACTAAGAAATGCCACAGAAAAATTAAAAACTTTAATTTGTGCTCACAAGAACAACTACAAAGAAAAGGGGAAATATTATGTACAAAAATTGTATAGCCAAGAAAGGGCTTTGAGGCCTAGTCCCTCTATATAATGCACACCTGTTTTTTTCTGTTCTAATGTTTTCTGTTTTTAATGTGTTCTAATATGTATAGGACATGTATATTGATGGTTCAGATTTCTCCCCAACCTTGACAATATATTTTATCTAATCTTTGATTATACATCTTAGTGGGCATTAAAGTTGCATCTCATTGTAGTTTAAATTTGCATTCTCTAATAATTTAATGATGTTGAGACTATTTTCATGTGCTTTTAACAGCCATTTGTATATCTTTGACTCAACTCCATTGTCCAACTTCTAATTGGGTAATTTGACTTATCAAAAGATTTATTTACATATTCTGCATATAAGCCTCTTGTTGGATGTGTGATTTGCATACATTGTCTCCCAATCTATCGCCTGTCCTTTTACTATCTTTTTGTTATTTTTTGAAGTGCAAAAGTCACTAATTTGTATGGCTTTTAAATTTTCAAAGTTTTCTTGTATTGCTTGTGCTTTTGATTTCAGATCTAAGAAATCTTAGCCTAACCCAATGACACAAGGATTTGTTTCTATGTTTTCTTCGTGTTTTTTGCATTTTAGCATTTATGGTTAGCTCTACAATCCATTTTAAATTAATATTTATATGTAGTTTGAAGGGTCTAAATTCATCTTTTGAATGTGACATCCAGTTGTACCAACACCATTTGTGGTAATAACTATTTTTTCCCTATTAAAATGCCTTAGCAAATCCTCAAAAATCAATTGACCATGAATGTAAAGATTTATTTCCGAACTCTTAATTCCTTACCTTGAATTATGTCTATCCTTATGCAATATCACACTGTCTTGATTACCATAGCTTTGTATTAAATTTTGAAAGTGGAAAAGCTAAGTCCTCTAACTTTGCTCTTTTTTTTAAAGATTGTTTTGGCTATTCTTTTATTCTGTTTTAAGGAACATTGCTTTATGCCTTAGGCAATGGAAAGCCATTATTTATAGGCTTGTCATTTCTACCAGACTGTAAGCTTCTTTAAGGAGGGATGTTTGTCTTACTCACTCCTACATCATAGCAGCTGGCATGTTGTACAGCCTCAAAAGATGTTTGTTGAAGCCATAATATTTATATTCTGCATAATGACATTATGATACCCAGTGAAATTATTTCATAAAGGTTGATGATATTTGATAGGCTGCAATAGAAATAGTACTGGATTGAAAGATGGAGAACCCTGATTCTGGTCCTTGACCTATGATAGACTATTATTTGACCTTGAGAAACTGAGGAGCTACTCTGAGACAGTTTCTACATCTATGAAGATTAAGTCACTGCTAATTTTTCCTAGGATGTGAGATATCTTTGCCAATATTAGGAATATGATATTTTATGGACTAATTGCTATTCCCCAGATAGTATATTAAATGGATAAAAGAATGACAAGGAATGGGCCATGCTCAAGGAACTTGTGATTCAGATCAGGCTGTGGGATATATATCATATATATATGTATATGTGTATGTATATGTGTATGTATATGTATATGTGTATGTGTATGTATATGTATACACACTCAATGATTTTCAACTTTCATAAATATCATTATTATCAAGTATTATACCTTCTTTTCTTTTATTCTTTACCTTTGATATGGTTTCCTTTTAACTTGACCTTCAATTGAACCGAATTCTGCAGAATTCCAGTTACATTTGACAAGTCATCAGCACCTTTATTGTAACATACTTTGAGTTATCTTTTTACTCAAGCTTCAGGCAGCAAGCTTAGGAATTTAGAAGTATTAGCCTTCTTTGTTGCTGGGCCTTAACTTATGTGGCAGGACAATTATCTCATATGCTGTTCTGGAGATCTGGGAAATGAGCACAGGGCTGTTTAAATCCAATGGGTTTATTTCCTCTGCCCTTTGGTCAGATGCATTACATACAATCTGAAAGTGTTAGAGGAAGAGAGAAATGAGATGACTAACCCAAATATAGGAGCTTATTTCTGAGATCATTTACTATTACAGCAACCACAAAAAAAAAACCAAAAAAAAAAAGAAACCCCAAAACCCAGTTCTCAAAAATCCCAAGTAGGTGGCTCTACTTTTATCATTTGCATTATGATGTTTTAACGAGTATAAAAGTGATATTTTAGTAACAAGTTCTTGTGGTTCGTTAGAGACAATATATTTCTATAAGAGTTTGTGGATGACATTAGAAACTGGTTAATTTTTAGTGAATTTTGAAAAACAAACCTCAATGGGAGGTATTTAATTTTTCTTTTTTCAAAACAGTTATTATTCTCCTGTGTACATTCAGCCACAAGGCAAGAGTACTGGAGAGTATAATTGACTAGAAATACAGGTTACAGCAATGAATTAATTTGTATTACCTATGAAAGCAAACATCCATAAGCAAAATAAACATTTCACACTTAGACTTCGTTAGATTCACCCTTAATGAGAGTAATGAATGTTTTTTTCTTTCTGTAAAGGGGAGAGTGGAGAATAATGTCAGCATTACCTTTTCAATGAAGAGAAATTTGGTATGTTTAATTCAATTTATAGGTTTTGCCCTATGGGTTTTATACCAATATCAGGTCTTTTATTAAATTTACTTTCTTCAGTCACTAGGGCACAAACAAAAATTCCCAATCAGTTTTATCAGGGACTCACAGAAGGTTAATTGATGTAAATGTTTATTACTGAAATGTTTAGTCCCAAAATGTATAGTCCCAGGGTTTTAGGGATGGATTTCAATATGTTTTGTAATAATTTCCAGAATGCAATCCACCTGAGCTATGCTTTCTATTATTTTGTAGGTTAAGAAAACTTTTACCTATAAAAAGAACCATCAGGGAGTTCCATGCTATAACTTAAAAATGGAAAGAATCTGAAGGGTGATGGGATACCTGGCCAATAGAAGAACTGAGAAACAATCAGAGATGTTGCATGCCGAATGACAACAGTAACTTTCTCTGGAACTGTTAAAGACATTGTCCTCATCACATGCTTGTCCCTCCCAAGTAGAATTTTTTTTTTTCAGGGAAGGCAGGGAAGCAGAGAAATAGCCCCACGTGATATACACATCCTGAACCAGGGCTCACTCCACTGAGCTTCATTCTCACTTCTAGAGCCTGTTGTGCTTTCAGGAATGTTGGGAAAATGAGAACAGCTGTGGCAGCTTATCACAGGAAGGATTATAGTTCGGCAGCTACATATTTTATTTTGTTTTTTAAAAGATTTTATTTATTTATTTTTTAGAGAGGGAAAGGGAGGGAGAAAGAGAGGGAGAGAAAAATCAATGTGTGGTTGCCTTTTGCACACCCACCAGGCATGTACCCTGACTGGGAATCAAACCAGTAACTCTTTGGTTCATAGGCCGACACTCAATCCACTGAGCTACACCAACCAGGGATGGCAGCTACATCTTGAGAGATCCCTCAAATTTCACACAGTAAAACACTGTTCATACCTTGGTGGTGTTCAAAGGTCTACCCTTAGTCATCAAGGTGCATGATACTATGATGGTGACATTTTTGTCTAATGCATCTTTAGGATACTTAGTTTGTGTACTGGGCCCATTGGGTTGACACAACCAAGCACTCAAAAGACACAGTCTGTGGGAAGAACAAAGGTCATTCAGTATATTAGAACTCAAACATAGACCTGGTATAATTTCCTAGCCCAGTTTTCCTTCATGTGTAGGACGTTCTGTCTTTCCCAGTGGTGTTTAGGCTTCTTCTCTATATCTTGATATGTTAAGTAGGGTGAAAATAAATCACGACACTACTCCTGGAACACCTGAGTGAGCATAGGTGTCCCTCCAGACTTTCTGGGCCTGCAGGGGTCTTCTGAGAGGATCTGTCCAGTGTTTGGCCACATAACCTGTCCTGTTCTTTAGGGAAAAAAATCAGTATGCCTCAAAAGTTAGCAACTTGGAACTTGTCTTGGTTCTAAAACACTTACCCTTTATATTCATCCTCTTTTTACAACTTTGAAGACCCCATAAGATGTAAGAATAAAACTATCCTGGAAATTGTAGTCATGTTCCATCACCTGTATTTTTCTTGCTATAGCCACCGTATCCTCACATACACTAACTCGAATACATCATTCCTCTAGATAAAATCTTTGAATGGCTTCCTTTTGCCCCTGAATAGAGTCAAAATCCCCATGTGGACCCTACAGCACCTCTCTAAAACCCCTCCCTAGTTTATCTCCCTATTCCATTCATATTTCCAAGCAAGCAAAGTGGTCAGAAATGGTCTCCAGGCCTCTCTTCTTTCTTTTCCCCAACCCTTTGTTCTGTCTTCTCTTTCTTCCTCCTTGCAACCTTTTAATCCCCCTTTAAAAAAGTTCATTATAAACAGAATGGAACACAGACTAAATTGCGGATGAAACAAATGATCTTGGAAAAAATCATATAGTCTTGAAGATTTCCCCTAGAACACTCCCCACTCTTGTCTCATCCATTGCTGCTGATGAAAGTCTGGCTGATGACTTGTCTCCTGGCTTTTCTGTTGAGATTGATGGCTCTGAAGTGGTCTTTGTATTTGCTTCCGGATTACTTCATGCTTATTTGTTGCATGAGTACTTTTTTTCCTTTGAGGGAAAGGATTTTCTCAAGATTTAATGGTGTTTGAATCATATTATCATTCTTGATGTAAATGGCCTGGGGTAATAAGGTGAAGAACCATAAAATGGGCAGGAATATTAATCATCTAATTTTTTAAAAATAATTCTGTGCTTTGCATATTTATTGAAGCTAGTGTGCCCCTAGATATGTGATAAGGTCAATTAGAGTTAGAGTTGATTTGAGTGACCACTAGAATGTTAATTCCATAAGGTCAATACCATTTCTTTTTTTATCTTTTTGTCCTTAATAGGTAATGAAATGTGATATATTTACTAGGTTTTTGATAAAAATTGAAACATTGAAAGCAGGTAAATACATTTATAGACACTTGAGTTTTATAGTTGATTTATGGTAAATAAGAGAAGGTGCTTTTGAAATACAAGGCTGAGAGTAAGATCTGATGACTTGGATTTAAAAAAAAGTGATTTTGTATTTTTTTTCCTGAAAGAGGTGGTAAACCAATAAAGCTTTGGAGCATAAGTACAACATAATCAAGTGTAGATTTAAAAAGAGCTCACTGAGTGCTGTCCACTGCATTGGCCACAGCAATGCCAGAATGGATGTGGCAAGGCCCTGTTAGCAGATTTCTCTAGGGGAAAATGAGGGCCATGGACAGAGAAGCATTTTTTGGCAGTATAGTCATGTAAATGCTGTTCAAAGGACCCAGTGTTTTTAGGGGAGGCTAAAGAGAAATCATCTAAAAGCAGCACAACAGAGCAAGTACAACACATGTTCTACCTTCAAGTATTTGTGGTGGAGGAGCTGGAGAGAAAGAGAGAGAAAAAAAACAGGTTCAAAGACACTAAGGATTCAAGGCAATTAACCATCAAATAGTTGTTCTGCTGCTACCATAAATGTGATGGCATTTGGTTTGGCGATCAAGTTGCTGCTTCAAGTTGGGCTCCTTCCCAAATAGGGTTATTGCCTTTTGGAGTTACATTCGGGCATTGCTGATGAGAAAAAAAGAAATCAGCGTAGATATTAGAGCTGCCTCTGCCTATCCGTGTGCGTTTTGGATAAATCTTCTAATTAACCTCTCTTTCTTATAAAAGAATGATAGAAAATGAAAAATAGAAAGGTTCAGAATTTGATCGAGATGAAGTATTTTGACAAAGATTACATACTTGAAAGGCACTTAGATAAATAAATAATTAATACTCATTGTTATCAACAGGTAACATGATACCGCTGCTAATAATTCTTTATTCAGAACCATGCTATATTCTAGAGACAGTTGCAATACTTTGCACACATTAGCACATTTGATGTGTATCAGAAATTTCGGAGAACTCTGGTCACACTGTTACCTACCTTTCTCAATTCTAGAATTAAAAAGATATGTTTGAAGTTATTTTCATGCTGATAAAAAGTGCAGTTCATTATTGCAAGCACATGCCACAGGACATCTTAATAAGCATCATTCTGCTGGTGTGCTCTGATCTACTGCTTTACTAATTATAGGTCTGGCTGTCTGCATGTTTAGTAATTTTATAGTTAGACTAAACAGCAGGATGTTGGACTGTCTGAGTAATGCATGAACACAATACCGGACATTACACTTGGTTATGAACCTGAGGGAGTAATTCAACATTGGCAGAACGAATGGATTAGGGCATTGTTCTCTTCCATCTTCCAAGTATTATCCCCCGATGCATCTTAGAGAGCATGGCTCTAGAGAGGACCCAAGACTGTGCTCTGTGAATCCAGCCTGGCCACACCATAACTTTTCAAGCTATTGCCTCTGGTGAGATGTAGCTCATTGACTTTATAACTCTTTGTTGAGTGTTTATGACAATCAGTAGTGTCATATTCAGCCCTGTCAATATCTAACATTGATTTTGAGTGTCCTTGGCACAGAGCACTGAGTCGGCCCTGGGAGAAATTCATAGAAAATAAATAATAGATCTTAGAGTGGAAAGCTTACTTTTGCATGGATTGCTTCCTCTGGGACTCATTCTTCTTGAATACCTCATGTTATCAGGATGACAGAGAACACTGATTGAGCTCAGAAATATAAACATAATTAAAAAATATATAGGTACATACGTACATATACATAAAAAGCAATGCATGTTTATTGCAATGAAATACAGAGAGAAGCCATAATAAACATCACAAAACAACAACACATAATTCCTTCCCTAAGTCCAGAAATGAACACTGTGAGATGTGTACGCCTTGATTTATAATTCTTTCAGATGGTGTTCATTTCTCATCCTCTCTCTTTCTCTTTCAGTTCTCTCTCTCCCCCTCTCCCTCTCTCCCTACCTGCCTCCTTCTCTCTCATATCATGTATACCCCTTATACCTTACATGTTTTTATTTCTCCCTATATAACTCTAATTATATATTTAGACCAAATTCTCACTTAATGATACACTGCAAACATCTTTCTAAGCCAATTAGCCTACACTTTGTAGTGTTATTTTTAACAGCTAAGTATTTTTCCTTTAAAAATAGATATATGAAAAACTATTGTTAGATATTTAGCCCATCCATAAATCTTTTCCTTTAGAATATAACATTCAATTTTTTAATTAATTTTTTCCCAACCAGAGTATTAATTGAAAATATTTGTATCTACTAACCCAAGTATTTACATTTCCAGGGATCAGATTTAAATGCACATTTACTGTACTGTTATTATTCATGTTTCTAAAACTAGAAATATATAATTTCCTTTAATATCTCTAGTGACTTTGGCAAAATGTCTGTTGTTGTTCTAACATAATTTACAGTTGGTTCAGATGATAGATGGATAATTGGTAGTTTATAAGAAATAGCTAAAAGTCTATGATCCGAAAGTTGTTAAGTTTTACATCAGGAACACAACTAGGGATATGAGACACTGTATTAAGGAAAGAAACATTGAATCACACGACTCTTAGCTAGGCTTTTATGCGCCATTATTTCTTAATTATTATATATTTAGCAATCTGAACTGCATTTATGTTTGAAGAGAAGGTTACGTGAGCACTGGTCCTCTGAGAACTAGACTAGGTTACCTGGGATTAATGGTGAGTTCCTTGGTTAATGTGCTGAATTTCCTGACCACAGTGAGAGTTGTTTCGCTCTTACTCATCCAGTCATTAACTGGGAGAATGATGGATTTTGTGAAAGCATCATGCTGCCATGACAATAATTGGCAATTTTAAGAGCTATCCTGCTTCCTTTATTTATCTTGATTCTTTAGGCTACTAATCAAGTGGGCATTTAGAAGAATCACTTGTTTTTAGCTCCATAATTATCAAATGCCATTTATTAGGACATGACCATGCAAGCCCACATATTTAAATTCTTGTATATAGAAAGTGAACAAAAATCTATGTAAAAATCTATACTGACTAGATCTAGGATGTAATTATTTCTTGTCTTTGTGAATTCCAAGGATGTTTTTGGAGAATATTAAATCCTTTCAGACATGTGAGATTTTATGTCCAGCATATGGATACTTGTACAAGAGATGGTTGTATAACTACTTTCAAAGATGTGTGTTTATGAGACTGCTTTTGTAGGGAGCCAGATTGTGACACATAGCTTGGGAATAACATGAATCCTTTAAATAGTTTCCTATGCTTTTGTTATTCAAAATCCAAAAGAGATAAAAATGAAGTTGGTTTTTTATCTAGACTCTTCTGGTAATCGAGCTCTCAAACAAATGTTCACTTGTATTGGAGATGATCTTTGTTTGGTGAATAGTCTCTACTGGAGTTGAACTTTAGTCACAGTTCATTTTATATCTCAGTTTTCTCTCTTCCCTGTTTAAATTTTACTTGTTTAGATTTGGGGGAAAATAAGGAGTAAATTACCAGTGTCCTCTTCAAAAGCACAGTCTAATTTTTTTTTCTACTCAAATTATTAACTTGGTGATAAAGAATGGTTCTTGAGCACATTTTAAATCTAAAGATGATCCTACTGCCTCAACATCCTGCAAAGTATCTTCACTCTCCTAAAGAGGACACCTGGCAACTCTGTATGAGAAAACTGGTTTGAGTAATAGTTGCTGATAGTGACTACGGAGCAGACCAATGACAATCACCATCCTTTACTGATAGTGTAATATATGCCAAAGGCCCTTGTTAGGCATATTGCATTAAATCTCCTTTTATTTTTATCAAACCCCTGCCTCAGGATATAGGCATTCATGCCCTCTTTTTAGGTGAAGAAACCAAACTCATCATACCGAATGATTCTCTTTGGACTCACACCTGGATCAACTCGTTGCTTTGGTATTTGCATGCTGGATGAGCTTGGTCAAATTACTTCTCTGGGCCTTAATTTCTTTGTTGCCAAAAGGACGATAGCATATATATCTCACAGGGTTTCTGTAGAGATAAAAAATAATGTTTTCAAAGCACACATAATTGCTAATTGATTGTTATTATTACCCCAAATCACACAGGTTGTTAGTGTTCAGGAATGGACTACAAATGTAAACTCATTAATTCATTATGGGGTCTCTATAAAGAAAAACTTAAAGATAGTGCACTATGAGTATCCAGGAACGTAGAAGATGCATGAAGGCACAGTGACTTAAATTCATGAAGATTTTAGATAACTGATAAAGCTAGTGTAATTTTAATTAGATTGTGAGAGTAATGAAGGTAAATTTGGTTATGTAAGTAATTGTTCATTTATATATTCTTCTGCTTTTTACGTGATCAAGGTTTTTTTTTTAGATGATGAAACAATTTCTTTCAAGGTCTTTGTTTTGCTAGTATACCTAACACAGTACTAGGATATTAAATGCTTGTTAAATAATTATGATCAAGAGCTTTTAAATGGGCCTCTCTGAACTACAGAAAGCCTATTGTGGAGAAGAGTTAACATAACAATCCGAGACAACTTTTCTTAGAAAAGCTGCATATGAAGTTTACTCTTCACTACACCTAAACTTCAATGTGGGAAGACTGCCCACCAGTCTCAGAATTGTGGAGTGGCTCACTGTGCCTAAACTGTGCATTGTGGTTTATGCTGATTGCCTGCTTTCTTTCTGAGTCTGGAATTTTGGTGTGTGCCAGGGAGAGAGTGCCTAAGTTATCAGCCCACAATAAGAACCTTGGGCACCAAGGCTCTAAGGAGCCTCTGTGGTAAACAACGTTTCACATGTTTTGTCAGAATTAATTGCTAAAGAAATTAAGCATGTACTGTGTACATTCATGGAGAGAAGACTCTTGGAAACTTGTCCCTCATTCCCTCTGGACTTGGTTTTAAGGACGCCTCCTCTGCACCCTGCATGTCCTGGTTCAGGAATCACCAGGCTTTGTAAAGTTGACCACTTACAGCAGCTGCAGGCTGTACATTTGGCATGCAGGGCAAACTCCAGGGCATGGAAAAGGATAGGATTGGAGTGAGGTGGGTACAGTGGAGTGGGATGTGTGATTGAAACAGCCAAAAAACAAAAGTTATGAGGTGGAGAATATATATGAAGATAGAAGAGAGGAAAAGGTTATTAGTGCCTTGGAATGATTAAATAATTCTCTCTTCTCCCTCCACCTTGTTTCAGAAGCAATTAAGTAATAAAGCAAAGGCAGAATGTGGAAGCCAGATTACTATCTTTATTACTTATATAAAGCCTGTGTTTTATTTTATAAAGGCATAATTATAGAAGTCCCGTTGGGTTTTCTGTTAGAATTAGACAGATTTACCTATTCCTTAAGATTGTTTCTGGCGTCTTCTGTCACCGCCTTCAGTTACTCTTGTTGAGCTGCTTTCTAATACAAGGAAACGCAAGTAATGGAGAAGCATTATTTCTTACCATTGGAGATTATGGCCAATAGAATAACCTATAATCATTTCAAATGCTCTCCAATTACTAAGCATGATACAAGAAAGGTAGAGTCCATAGTGTAAAAGCTGAATATTAGGAATTTGCAACTGGTAAAATCCCCTCTGTGAAAACAGACATATTCTTAAAATCAGTTGTTTCACAAGGAAGCCCAGGAGACTTTTAAAGGAAGTCAGTCATTTGAAGTCATTATAAAGAAAAATAGATTAGTAAATTAGAATACTACAGACAGAGGCAAGATTTTGGTATAGTTAGAGCACATGGATATTTTTGAACTACCCTGAATACTTTGAAGTTACGCTGCTCACTTGCAACAAAGCCAGTGTACTGTCAGCCTTATTGATGAGATTGTAGATTGAGCTGTTGTTTTAAAGAACCCAAATAACAGTGACTTAGAATGTGAGTCTATTTTTGATCTCACCTAATAGTTTAGACCAAGTAGAGTTGGGTCCATGATATCTGGAACCCAGGTTCTTTTCAACTTGCTTTTCCACCCTTCCTGGGATATTGCCATCTATGCATAGTTAAAAAATGGCTTATCATTTCATGTACATTTTTTTGCTGGCAGGAAAGAAGTAAAATCCCCTCAGTTTAAGAACATTGCCTGTAAGTCACAGACTTTATTTTACTCACATCATATTGTGATTTTAGATGCATCTCTAACTTCAAGAGGGTCTGGGATAAATCTTTCTTGTCCTTGTCCTTGTCCTTGTCCTTCTCCTCCTCCTCCTCCTCCTCCTCCTCTTTCTTCTTCTTCTGGTTGTTGTTGTTATTATTATTATTAAATTTTCTGGGAAGCTATGTATCTTGCTTCTAAAAGAAGGAGTCATTATTATAGAAGGAGAGAATTATTATTGGAGAGCAACCAGTGTTTATTTACACATTCCATAACTTGAGCTATCTATACATCTGCATTTACCTTTCAAACTCTGTACAATTCAAACATGTTCACCCACTAATAAAAAAATCCCACATTCTCATCTAGGATATCCAATTTTATACAGCCCTCTTCATTATGATTCTGGATGTGATTTAGATTTTGCCACTTGAATTTGGAAGGCAAGAGTGAAATAGGGTCCCCACTGTCCATTCAGTAGCTCTGTGGATATAGAGCATTCATTCTGTGGGTGAAGACTGCAGTAGGTACAAAATAGCTCTGGAGTCTACATCAGTAGCTGCACTTCAGTGAATTGTGGCAGCTTCCCTGGCTGTGGCTGTTTTATGATTATGGAATCTTCCCAATACCAGCAGCTTCCAGTGATGGCAGCAATTGTGTGGTTCAGGATATAGCAGCAGTAGTAGGAACTTTGAAGTTTCAACAGCAGTGTCCTGATTATTCAAGCTTCAGAAACTTCTTGGAGTCCAGATTCTGTGTTCTGGCTTTAAGTGTAATTTATTAAACCATAACCTAGTCTGTTTCTTCCACTTTCTCAATGATTGTGTAAGTCATTTAACACCCAGTAATAACTCATTTCTGCTTAAAGTAGCTCGTGTGAAGTCTGTTCTTGGTAACTGAAATCTTTTGACAAGTTACTAGAGCCATCTAATAAATAAATCATTTCATTTATTTACTCATTGATTTAAAATGCACTCCAGCAACTTATAGTCTAGTAATTGATAGCTGACACTTACAGACTTAATGACAATTTTTGCCCCATGTGCCTAGCATCAAAGAGTTCTTCCAACATTATGATATTTTAAGTCACCAACCACTTCTGTATTAAGAATGACTATCCTTCTTCTGTCGAAGAGAAAACTGAGTTTCAGAGAATTTAAGCAGATCCCAAGCATGTAAAACTTGTATGCAGTCCAGACAGCATTTTAAATCACATGATTTGGCTTAACAGTTACAGAACTAGAAAGACATTTATTAAACTTATCATTAAGCATATACTGGATTAATTGGGAGTCTGACAAGGATGATGAAAATGTACCAAAGATTAGGACAATGTAGAAGCAGGTTGGAAGATGGATTGAAAACACTGGTATGTTGATGGGTGTCACTGAAGTTTCTGTGGGTGGTGTAATAACTGAATTAGGTTTACAGTTTTGTAAAACCACTCTGATTGCTGAGTAGAGAATGGTTTGAAGTATGAGCATGTTCATATCTATGGAGACCAGATCATTAGATAGGACATGAGTAAAACTGGGATGGTCATGGTCCAGCTTTGGCAGTAGTGGTGAGAATGGAGATAAATACAAAAATATCACTGATATATTTGAGAGGGAGATTCATGAAGCAGTGATGATTAACTTAATATTGGAAATAAGAGGAAAAATCTAGTGGAGGGTGATGTGCAAATTTCTGATTTAAGAAAATAATTATTTTCTTAATAATTATTTAAGCTCGTGATGCCATTTATTTCATATTCATGGAATCCAATTCAGAGATGCACTTTCTAGATATAGAAATGGAAAAGTAATGAAAAAGATATGGAATTCTGCTAAGAACTTTGTCACTTTTGTGAGCAAACTTAGTGAGTTCCACAATACTGATTAAAAAAAAAAAAACACTGATCTCTATCTCCCTAAAATCATACTAATCTTGTTTGGCCTTATTCCATTCATTACCCATGGTCAGTTTGTAAGAGTAACCTCCTTTTTTCATTTTAGTAATACTTTGTGAAGTTGCTCTTTCTTAGGGATGGGATTCAGAATAGCACTTTTTAACTACTTTGAACAGGTTTCTTTCTTTCTTTTTTTTTTTTTTTACTTAAAAATAGATCCTGAACCACAGATTAAAATCAACAGGCCTGTAAGAAAGTACAAATAAATGAACTCCTCTCATTAGGATATATAACTATACTCATTATTACTTAAACTATATGTGTTTAGATCAGTAATAAGTCAATTAAAATAAGGCTTTTTTATAATTTAAATTGATAAAGCATACTACATAATACATGGCCTGAAATTTTTAAAAATTAAAACTCTGAAACCTCATAGAGCAATGCTTTGCCATATATTCTCACCAATAAGTCCCATGTCTTAAAAATGTTTGTCTATTTGGCAAACTGCTCTTTTAGGTATTAACAGCTTAGTTTTTCTGTTTTATTATCAAATAACAAATTAGTGTCCAACAGAATGTTAATGAACATGATGATTTTTTAATTAACATACCATAGTAATATAATTTTAGCCAAAGCAAGTAACCCATATTTTACTTAATGAATGCAGCCTTATTATGGATCTTTTGTTCCTTAAAATACTGAAAATCAGACATAAGGCCTTAGTGTACATATATGGTTCATATTGACATACTGGAAAATAAAATTAAAATGTTTTTTACTCCTTTAATGGGGAATTTGGGGTTTGATATACAAAGATACAGAAACTATTGATTTAGACAAAAATGTGTCATTTGATTAATTTATTTTTAATGTTTTATTGTTTATGCTATTACAGTTG
>PVKM010017912.1:0-25480 GCA_004027735.1 Carollia perspicillata
CAAGGCTGAGGAGTCTCTTGGTACATTTTCAGATCCCTGTTCAGGAAGGAGAAGGGTGACTGAGGAGGTGGTCACACATGAGAGGGTGCCCAAGGGCACCCGGGTTATTGTGCTTCCCGGGTTATTGGTACCTTCCTGGTCTCAACCTCCAGCCCCAATCCCCATTGCATCCTTTAAAATGTATTTACATTTGGTAATAGCATGCTCTAGATTGAAAATTTGTTTGGATTCATTAAATCTAGAGAGTTTTGTCATAGAAGAAAGAGGTTTCAAAAACAGAAATTAAAAAAAAAAATCCAGAAACTAATTACCTTCTTCCTAATTTTTTTTTTCTTATCCTCACCCAAGGACTTTTTCTTCATTGCTTTTAGAGAGAGGAAGAAAGAGAGAGAAAAACATTGATATGAAAGAGAAACATCGATTGGTTGCCTCCCATACATGCCCAGACTGGGGATCTTGCACAGCCAGACCAGGCATCGAACCCACAACCTAGGTATGTACCCTAACCAGTAATCAAACCCACAACCTTTTGGTTATGGGACGACCCTCCAACCACCCAGGGCAGTGAACTCCTTTCTTACAGCGGAACCGTCCAAAGGAAGCATTTGGTATTTTATAGAGAGCAGTTCAGAACAAGATAGGAAGGATCTATTGGCTTGCTCAGTGTTCGCCTCAGAGCTCTTAATGTGTGCATATAGTAATTATTAAAAACATGTGCTTTGATGCCCAACTCCCTGGATTCAGCTTTTAAAAATTGTCTAACCTAGCCCTGTCTCAGTTGTTCCCTCTTAATGGGGTTGTTGTAAGGGATTTTTATTTATTTACATAATTGTGAGTGACATACACACAAATAAGGATTCATATACACAGCCTCATGTGTAGCATTTAGAATAGTCTGAACATGGTAGTACTCTGTGTGTTAGTTATTATTTATGTTTACAAATTAAACTTATTACCGTTTCTCAAATGCTTGCGAATTCTAGATATAGTCTCATAAAAGAGTATTAAAATTTATTTTAAACATTTATATAATAATTATATCAGTTTTTATTTCTTGTTGTAAATAGGTTTCCAGAAAGAGCTGTTTGTTCAAAAAAAGTGACTCTTAATTTGTTTAGATCCAGAAAGAATAGATCAATTTGAAATGTTTTTCATAAAATGGCTGTAAGTGGTAGCAGTGCATAGAAACATGAATTTATGAGCATAACCACATGCTTTTTTTTCCTTTCAGTTTGATGTAAATTTAATATCCTCCCACAATGGAAAATGATTTACAATAAAGAGATAAACTAGAAGGAATAGGAAAATGGAAACAAGATGTCATTACTTTTTACTGTCCAACAGATTTACCATCTGTTTTAAAATGATGTTTGACCATGCACAGTAAATGAAACAAAATACTTCTTAAAGTAATGTAACTCATTACATTATTTTTACTACTAAACTCTTTCCTTCCCCCGTGAAAACATTCATCTTACTGAGCAAAGGTTTATTTAAGCTCTGCTTACATTTATGTTGTTTTTAGCTCATTTCCTTTTTAAAATACAGTTTGGTGAGTTTATTTCCCATTATAGCTGTTATAATAAAATATAAAAGACATTTTTTATCGCAAACTTTTTATTTAGTAAGTAGAAAGAGCACACTCTAAAACAATAATAAAATGTATTATATGGTAGATACTATATAGTAACATAGTCAGTTATGATGATCAAGTATCATGTACACATAATTGTACGCACTATACTCTTATATGACTAGGAGCACAGTAGGTTTGTTTACACCAGCATCACAACAAATAAATGAGTAATGGACGGTACTACAACATGCCTGCAACTCCGACGTCATCAGGCAATAGGAAATTTTCCGCTCCATTATAATCTTATGGGATCACTGTTGTATATGCATTCCTTCATTGACCAGAAAACATTGTCATGCAGCGCATGACTGCTTGCTTGCCCCATACCCAGCTCTCTGGATTGATTTGGCTCTACCTGAGGTACCGGAGTTTCGTCTTCAGCCTTTATTTTTCTCGTTCAGATCTTTCTTTGTTTCACTTTGAGTCTCAACACCATCACCTTTTCTAGGAGGAAGCTCTTGATTCTGAGTAAATTTTGTCCCATAATATACAATTTCTCCATCTTTAACCATTTCATTCCACAGACCACAGAGCCCATCTCTTGAGAATGCAAGCTGCATATCTGTTTTCAACCATTCAGAATCGAATCAAGCCTCGGCAGTCAAACAAAGAATCAGAGGGCATCTCTCCTGCAGTTTCCTCCCAGCTGTCAGACCTTAAGTGCAGAGGCCCCCGCAGCCTGTGCCCCGCTGGTTCCTCCTGGGATTCCCGTAGTCTCTCGGAGAATCTCATTATTTCAAGATCTTTCTTGAGGAAGTTTTGCTAGGACATAATTCTAGGTTGCCAATTAGTTCCTTTCAGACTTTAAAGATATTATTCCACTATTTTCTGCCTCCCACTGTTGCCATTGAGAAATGTCCTGTCATATTCTCTTTTAAAAAATTTAATCTTTATTATAGTTTTTAAATATGTTTCCTTTTAGCCCCCTTATACCCTCTCCCCGCAGCAATCACCATACTCTTGTCCATGTCCATGAGTCCTCTTTCCTTTTTGCTCAATCCCTTTACCCCCTCAACCTCCAGCCCAACTAGCTGTCATCCTGCTCTCTGTCTATGAGTCTGGCCCCATTACTCTTGTTAGTTCAGTTTGTTCATTAGATTCCACACATGAGTGAAATCATACGGTATTTGTCTTTCTCTGACTGGCTTATTTCACTTAGCGTAATGTTCTCCAGGACCATCTATACTGTCATAAAGGGTAAAATTTTCTTCTTTTTTATGGCCAGTAGTATTCCATTGTGTAAATGTCCCATAGTTGTTTATTCACTCATCTGCTGATAATACTTTGGGTACTTCCATGTCTTAGCAATTGGAAATAATGCTGCAGTGAACATAGGGGTGCTTACGTTCTTTGGAATTAGTGTTTGGGGTTCCTTCACATATATTCCCTGAAGTGGGATTGCTGGGTCAAAAGGCAGATCCATTTTTAGTGTTTTGACCTATCTCCATACTGCTTTCCATAGTAGCTGCACTGGTGTGTTCCCACCAACAGTGCAAAAGGGGCCCCTTTCTCCACATCCTCACCAGTACTTGATGTTTGTTGATTTATTGATGATAGCCTTTCTGACAGGTGTGAGATAGTATCTCATTGTGGTTTTAATTTGTGTTTCTCTGATGGTAAGTGGCGTTGAGTATGTTTCCATATGTCAAAATAAAAATGTCCTGTCATTTTCATTTGTTTTTTTATAGGTATGCTACATTTCTCTCTAGCTCTTTTAGAATCTTTTTCTTGTCTTTGGTCTTCTGTAGTTTCACTATGATGTGTCTTGATGTGGGTTTATTTTTATTTATTTAGATTGAGATTAATTTCATTTTTTCAAATTAAGAATTTCAGTTTCATTAATTCTGGAAAATTTTCAGTCATAATTTTTCAAATATGACTTCTCCTCCATTCTCTCCATTTCCTCCTTTTGGAACACCAGATTCACATTGGACTTTGAACTTTATCATCTGTGACCCATAATCTTTTTTCATCTTTTCCATTTCTTTGTCTCTGTGTTACATTCTAGGTAACTTCTTTGGGACTATCTTTTAGGTCATGAATTATTCAGCTGAGCTATCCAGCTGTTTATTTTTTCCAGATTTTGTACTTTCAAATATTATATTTTTTATTTCAGAAATCCCGTTTGATTCTCTAATCACTACCCACTCTAATGATATGTTTTAACCAAGTCAGACTGCTTCCAGTTCCCCATTATGTTGATAATAGTTAAAACTGGATGGATGGGTAGATGGGGATTCGTTAAACATTTTTTTCTACTTTTGAAATGTTAAATAATTTACATAATAAGTTTAAAAATTGGAGGGAGGACATCACCAAACTTTAAAAGGTTGGAAACAATTGAACAATTGGCTATATGAAAACAAGCATGGGAATTTAAACTGGGGCATAGAGAAGACCTATGGTGGTAGGACACCAAAACAGTATATTCAGTTTTCCACAGGGCCTAGAATGGTGTTTGGTTTCAGGGGTTTTGGAAAGTGAAAACTCTGGCTTCTGTCAGGGCAGTCTCATTGCTACATTCTGGTTAGTCTGGTATATCCAGTCTGACCTCTTGGCTGAACTGGTATCATCACCAACCAATCGGTGTCCTGCTTTGCTAAGAAAAAGAGGGTAAGAGTCAAGGAAGAATAGCTTCAGACTTCTTTTCTTAGGAGATGCAATTCTTTCTTCCTACTTTCTCTTCTGTCATGAAAATTAAAAGAAAATTTTTAGTTAAAAAAAATAGAGCAGAGCCTCACATTTAAGGATTTTCCATATACAAAGCAACCCCTAAAACATGTCCTTGGAATCACCAGGGTTTCTCCTGTATACATTTTAACAACACTTCTCTCTTTAGAAAATGTGGTTACGTATGCCGTGCTATTAGATCTTTATAGCAACTCTCTTGGGTGAGGCAGTTATTACTAAATAATTTTATAGAAGGGGAAAAAAACCAATACTTTTTTGCTTTACTTTAGTGTCTTTGGTTTCCTTCAATTTGACATCTCATTCTTGACTCAGAGTGTGGGCCCTCAATAAATATTTGTTGGATAAATGCAATTTCAAATATGATTGGATTTGGGCTTTTTTATTTTTAAAAAAATGTAGTTTAAAAAAATGAGATTATCTTTGGCTCCTTCCAGCATAGTCTTTCTGAGTAGGAGGAAATCTTTTGCAGTGATGTAGACAAGAAAATTTTTATTGGGAAAAACTGAGAATTGGCCCCTTGAATTTTTATCCACTCCTAAAAAGGTACTTACATGCTATCACATATAGTTAATGTCTTAATCAGCTACACATTTTCTTTCAGGCATGTTAATAAAATAATATAGTGAAAAACTTGTCTTCATTGCTTTAATGGAAAAACCCTTTAATTCATTAAAATTTAAACCAGAACAATAATAACTTCATTGCTTTAGAATAAAATTTGGCATATGAAAAGTTTGTTAGTGAGACATAGAAGGATTGTCATACTCTTTAGAATTTACTGATTGATACCTGAAACTTATAAATGGGAAAATAAAGACAAAACTAATTGTAGTTCTGCTGAGATTAATGCTTTTTCAGATATCTAAAACATTCCAGCAAAGGCACACATGAGGGCGCTCTAATCAGTCAGAAATTGCAAGTGCATATACATTTGTTGCTAGGAGTTACACTTTTAAGAAGTCAAAATCAGTACTGTACCTTTACTGATGGAAAACATAAGGCCTGAAGTTATTTTGACTCTACATGCCCTTTTCTTTAGAGTAAATAAGTTGGGTATCAAGACTGTTAAAAAGATTGTACTGTAGTCCCTTGTCAGTGAATTTATGCCAGAGAATTTTGATTCTCATCTTAGCAACTTTTTATTTAAAATCTTTACCCATGGCATGATATAATTTATTTATAAGATGTAGGAAAAACAATTAGTTAGAATATTTATTTTGTGAATTTTTGTGTCACTGAATGAAAAAGATCTCTCCTCTAAGGGGCTAGGTTGTGGGAAAGAATGTATCATGAATCTCATTTTCTGATTTGTCTTTGTTAATGACAGGTATATAATGACATGTTCAGTTCAAGACATGGCTATTCATTTGATTATCTGAATTTGTCTTTTACGAATAAAAAATTAAACCGTTTTTTCTGTCCTTGAAAGTACTTGACAGTCCTATAATAGAAAGCATGAGGTTTTTAAATCAAGGATGTAAATAATAGATTATATTACAAATACTAAAAGTTGCATTGTATGTGTGTGTTTTGTCTATATTTAAGAATATCAGACAAGCAAAAATTTAATAATATGCATATGAATCTATATGATCTGGCCCTGCCCACCACTCTGCTTCATTTATTAAAACTTCCCACTGAGTCATTCCATGTTGGTCATACTGGTCTTTCTGCACAGAAATATGCCAAATATTAGCCCAAAACAGCATCATTGCATTTTCTGTTGTCTCTGCCTGGAATATATTTATGAATTTATTTTTTTCTTTGATCATTGGAATGAAAGCTCTAAAGTATAGCACAGTTTTTTTTCTGATTCTGTATGGATTTCAATAGAAAACAGATGGTACACTAAAAATAATTCTAGGAAAATTTATTCACAAAATGGTTATTTATTTATTAAAAACTTATTTACAAAGAGGGAAGTATAGGGAAACCACAAAGACTACTGAAGTATCCTGGACCTGGTAGCAGCTGTGATGTTACCATCTTTAGGCCCAAAATGGCTAGAGGAATAGTTATAGTAGTTAGTAGAACCTCAAAGAGACAGTATGTGAAGTTGGCTGCCTTGGAAGGTAAGTGACCTTCCATGGAGAGACACAGCAGGCCCAAGGTGCCCTTTCAGTGAGGAAACCAAAAGAACCAACACTCTAATACACTCTGATCTCCTCCCTGAGCTCCTTGTTGGCCAAACCCAACCAAAGCACAAGAACCCTTTTGATGTGGTCTGTTAGGTCAGCCGCTAGGGACCCAGTACAGTATGAAAAGTGGAGGGTGGATCTGGAAGGCTAAATGGAAGACATATGTCAACTATTGTATTTGGAGCACCTAGAACATTGCCAGGCATGTAACAGGTTTTTAAAAAAAGATTTTATTTATTTATCTTTATAGGGGAAGGGGAGGGGAGAGGGAGAGAAATATCAGTGTATGGTTGCCTCTTGTGCATCCCCTGCTGGGAACTGGCCTGCAACCCATGCATGTGCCTTGACCGGGAATCAAACCGTGATCCTTTGGTTTGCAGGCCTGTGCTCAATCCACTGAGCTACACCAGCCAGGGCACATAACAGGTTTTTTAATGTAACAGTATTATTAAGGTGTAAGTCACATACATATAATTCCCTTATTTAAAGTGTATAATGAGCCCTGGCTGGTGTAGCTCAGTGGATTGAGCGTGGGCCTGCAAACCAGGGGATCGCAGTTCGATTCCCAGTAAGGGCACATGCCTGGGTTGCAGGCTGGGTGCCCGAGGGGGGTGTGCAGGAGGCAGCCATGCATTGATGTTTCTCTCCCTCTCTCCTTCCCTTCTCCTCTAAAGATAAATAAATAAAATATTTAAAAAATAAAATAAAGTGTATAATGAGTTTTAGTATGTTTACAGAGTCATGCAATCATTATCACAATCAATTTTAGAACATTTTATTGCCCCCACAAAAAAAAAACCCTCATACCTATTGGCAGTGATTCCAAATTTTGCCCATTCCCCAGCCTCAAGTAATCACTCATCTTCTCTCTATGGACTTGCCTATTCTGGATATTCTGTGTAAATTGCATTATAAAATACGTGATCTTTTGTAACTGCCGTATTTCCCTTACCATGTTTTCAACATTCATCTGTATCGTAGCATGTATCAGCTATTCCTTTTTTAAATTATTTTTAATTTTTTAAGTACAGTTGACATACAGTATTATATTAGTTTCAGGTGTACAACCCAGTGATTAGATATTTATGTAACTTTCAAAGTGATGACTCTGATAAATATAGTATTCATCTGACACCGTAAATGTTTATTACAATATTATTGACTATATTCTCTATGCTGTACTTGACATTCCCACAACTATTCCATAACTACCAATTTATACTTTTTAATTTCTTCACCTTTTTCATCCCCAATCTTCCTCCCATCTGGCAACCATCAAATGTTCTCTGTATCTTTGAGTCTCTTTCTCCTCTGCTTGTTCATTATTTTGTTTTTTAGCTTCTACATTTAAGTGAAATCATATGTTATTTGTCTTTCTCTGACTTATTTCACTCAGCACAATACCCTCTGGGTCCATCCATGTTGTTACAGGTGGCAAGATTTCATCTTTTTCTTCTTTTGGCTGAGTCATATTCTGTTGTATATATGCACCACTTCTTCTCTATCAATTGATCTATTTTTTTAAAGACTTTATTTATTTTTAGAGAGAGGTGAGATTGGTTGTGTCTCACCCCATCCCCTAAAGTGGGAACCTGGCCTGCAACACTGGCATGTACCCTGGCTGGGAATCGAACCAGTGACCTTTTGGTTTACAGTCCGGCACTCAATCTCCTAAGCCACACCAGCCAGGGCTATGCATTTATCTCTTAATGGACACTTAGGTTGCTTCCATATTTTGGCTATTGTAAGTAATGCTGCAATGAACATATGGATGTATATGTCTTTTTGATTTAGTGTTTGGGTTTCTTCAGATAAATGCTCAGAAGTCAAATTGCTAGATACTTCTTTGTCTCTTGTTATAACCTTTGTTTTAAAGTCTGTTTTGTCTGGTATAAGTATTGCTACCTGGGTTCCTTATTGTTTCCATTTCATGCAATATCTTTTCCATCACTACTTTCAGTCTGTGTGTGCCTTTCTGTCTGGAGTGTCTTGTAGACAGCATATATAAATATCTTGTTTTGTTGTCCATTCAGCCACCATATGTCTTTTGACTGGAGATTTTAATACATTTGCATTTTAAGTAATTGTTGATAGATATGTATTGATTGCTATTTTATTATTCATATTCTTGATCTTCTTCTTTCTTCTTTCTTCTTTCTTCTTCCCCTCCTCCTCCTCCTTCTTTTTCTAGAAGATCCTTTAACATTTCTTATAATTTTGGTTTGGTGATTGTAAACTCCTTTAGCTTTTTCTTTTCTGGAAAACTCTTTATCTGTTCTTCAATTCTAAATGATAGTCTTGCTTGGTAGAGTAATCTTTGTTGTAGGTCTTTGCTTTTCATCACTTTGAATATTTTGTGCCAGTCCCTTATGGCCTGCAAAGTTTCTGTTGAGAAATCAGCTGACAGTTTTATGGGAGCTCCCTTGTCGGTAACTAACTGCTTTTCTTTTGCTGCTTTTAACATTCTCTCTTTGTCTTTAGCTTTTGGCATTTTGATTATGATATAGCTTGGCTTCATCTTGTTTGGAACTCTCTGCCAGAGGTTATGGGGGCATGTTCCCTGGCACTGGAACCCTAGGCTTAGGGGATCTCGTGTGGGGCCTGGACCCCTCACCCCTCAGGGTGGACCTCTGCAACTGAGCTGTCCCTTTCAATTTTTAACTGCCACATGTGGGTGTGGGACCAGCTAGTTCTGTCCCTCCTATCTGTCTCTTTGTGGCTTCTTCTGTTTATCCTTATTATAGGACTCTGTTCAATCAGATTTCTGGTGGTTCTGAATGATGGTTATTCTGTAGTTGTAATCTTGAAGTGATTGTGGGAGGTTCCAAATTGACCTATGCCACTGTCTTGACCAGAGCCTCCTTCACTCCTTTTCTTTAATTATTGAATTTATTGGGGTGATAATGGTTAATAAAATTATATAGGTTTCAGGTATACAATTCTATGGTACATCATCTGTATACTATTATATCTTGTGTTCAGCACTGCAAGTCAAGTATTTTTTCTTTGCCATTTATCCCCTACCCTGTTATCCTCTTCTAGCTCCCCTTTCCCTCTCGTAATCACCATATTGTTGTGTGCCTCTATGAGGTCGGTTTTTTGTTTTTGTTTTTTGCTTAATTCTTGTACCTTTTCACCCAGGCCCCCAGCCTCCCTTCCCTTGTGACAGTTTTCACTCTGTTCTCTATATCTGTGTCTGTGTCTATTTTGTTTGTTAGTTTATTATGTTCATTAGTTTCCACATATAAATGAAATCATATGGTACTTTTCTTTCTCTGACTGGCTTTTTTCACTTAGCATAATACTATTCAAGTCCATCCATGCTAAAGGTAAGATTTCCTCCTTTTTTTCTTTTGTCTCATAGTAGTCCATATCACAACTTTTTTTTAATCCATTCATCTACTGATTGGCACTTGGGCTGCTTTCAAATCTTGGCTATTATAAATAATGCTGTAATGATCATAGTGGTGCATATATTCTTTCAAATTAGTTTCTTTGGATATATTCCCAGAAGTGGAATCTCTGGGTCTTAAGGCAGTTCCATTCTTTATTTTTTTGAGGTAACTTCATACTGCTTTCCACAGTGGCTGCCCAAGCCTGTATTCCTTCCTCCATTCCTTTTTATTGTTCATATTCCATTTATTTTTATTTTTATAATAACTTACTTTATGTTTTAATCTTTTCTCATTTTATTTAATTTTTAGAGAAAGGGGAAGGGAGGGAGAAAGAGAGGGAGAGAAACATTGTCATGCAAGTGGTACACCAATCAGTTGCCTCTCACATGCCCCCAATAGGGGACCTGGCCCACAACCCAGGCATGTGCCCTGACCATGATTCTAACCAGCAGCTTTTTGGTTCACAGGCTGGTACTCAATCCACTGAGACACACCAGTCAGGGCTCGTATTCCCTTTATGAATATAACACATTTTATTTATTCAGTCACAGGTTGAATGGCATTTGAGTTGTTTGTTTTTTGGCTATTATGAATAATGCTGCTTTGAACATTTATTTACAAGGTTTTCTATGGACATGTTTTCATTTTTCTTGGAAATACACCTAGAAGTGAAATTGCTGGGTCATATGGTAACTATATGTTTTACATTTTGAGGAACTGCCAGACTGTTTTCCAAAGCAGTTGTGCCATTTCACATCCCCACCAGCAATGTATAAATGTTCCAGTTTCCCTACATCATCTTCAGCTCAGTGTTATCTCTTCCTTTTTTGAGCTTCTCATAGAATATTTAGTGAAAAAAGAACTCCATTTCAGTTTATTAGTTATTGAATAACCAAATATATTTAATGGTTGAATTTCTTTTTACTTAAGGATTTTTTTGTTATTCTATTACAGTTGTCCCAATTTTTCCCCCTTTGCTTCCTCTGCCCAGCCTAACTCCCACTCCCACAGTCAATCTCCACACTGTTGTCCATGTCCATGGGTCATTCATACATGTTCTTTGTCTAGGCCCTTTCCCTTCTACCATTATCCCCCTGCCCCCTTTTATGGCCGCTGTCAGTCTGTTCCATGTTTCCATGTCTCTGGTCCTATTTTACTCATTAGTTTATTTTGTTCATTAAATTCCTTTTATAAGTGAGATCATGTGGTATTTGTCTTTCATCACCTGGCTTATTTCACTTAGCATAATATTCTTCAGCTCCATCCATGCTGTTGCCACAAAAGGTAGGAGTTCCTTCCTGCATAATATTCAGGAATATTCTCCTGCATAATATTCCATTGTGTAAATGTGCCACAGTTTTTTGATCCACTCATCTACTAATGGTCACTTATGCTGTTTCCAGCACTTGGCTATTGTAAATACTGCTGCTGTGAACACAGGGGTGCATAAGTTCTTTTGAACTGATGTTTCAGGATTCTTTGGTTATATTCTCAGCAGTGGAATCACTGGGTCAAAAGAAAGATCCATTTTTAATTTTTTAAGGAGATTCCACTCTACAGTGGCTGCACAAGTCTGCATTCCCACCAGTGGTGTAATAAGGTTTCCTTTTCTCAATATCCTTGCCAACTCTTGTTTGTTGAATGAATTATTAATGATAGCCATTCAGAAAAGAATGAGGTGATACTTCATTGTGGTTTTAATTTGCATCTGTCTAATGGCTAGTGATGTTTAGCATCTTTTCACATGTCTATTGGCCATCTGTATGTCCTCCTTGGAGAAGTGTCTGTTCAGGTCCTTTGCCCATTTTCAATTGGGTTGTTTGTCTTCCCAATGGTCAGTCATATGATTTCTTTATATATTTTGGAGATTAAACCCTTGTCTGATGTATCTTTGGCAAATATCTTCTCCCATACAATCAGCTCCTTTTTCATTTTGCTGATGGTTTCTTTAGCTGTGCAGAAGCTTTTTAATTTGATGTAGTCCCATTTCTTTATTTTTTCCTTTATTTTTCTTGTCCTAGGAGATATATTGCCAAAAATGTTGTTACATGGGATATTTGAAATTTTACTGCCTGTTTTCTCCTAGGACTTTTATGGTATCTCAGCATATTTAAGTCTTTTATCTATTTTGAGTTTATTCTGGTGTGTGTTATAAGTTGGTGGTCTAGTTTCATTTTTTTGCATGTACCAGTCCAATTCTCTCAACACCATTTATTGAAGAGACTATTTTTACTCCATTGTCTGTGCTCATGTCCCCTTTGTCAAACATTAATTGACCATAGAAACATGGGTTTATTTCTGGGCTCTGTATGCTGTTCCATTGATCTATCTGTCTGTTCTTATGCCAGTAGCTGACTGATTTGATTACAGTGGCCTTGTAATACAGTTTTATTTCAGGTATTGGGATCCCTCCAACTCTATTTTTCTTTCTTGAGATTGCTGTGGCTATTTGGGGTCTTTTTTGGTTCCATATACATTTTTGGAGTTTGTATTCTAGATCAGTGAAATATGCCATCGGTATTTTAATAGGGGTTGTGTCAACTCTATATATTGCCTGGGTAGTATGAACATTTTAATGATGTTAATTCTTCCAATCCATGAACAGGGTATGTGTTTCCATTTATTTGTATCTTCCTCAATTTCTTTCCTCAGTGTTCTATAGTTTTCTGAGTATAGGTCTTTTACCTCCTTGGTTAAATTGAATACTTTATTTTTCTTGTTGCTATAGTACATGGGATTTTTTCCTACTTCCTCTTTCAGATAATTCACTGTTGGTGTACAAAAATGCCATCAATTTCTGAATATTAACTTTGTATCCCACTACTTTGCCAAATTCACTTATTAGGGCAATTAGTTTTTTTGGTGGAGACTGTAGGGTTTTCTATGTACACTATTATGTCATCTGCAAATAATGACAGTTCTACTTCCCTCTTCCCAATTTGGATACCTTTTATTTATTTTTCTTGTCCGATCATTGTGGCTAGAACTTCCAGTACTGTATTGAATAAGAATGGTGAGAGCAGACACCCTTGTCTTGTTCATGGTCTCAATGGCAAAACTTTGGCAGTAGGTTTCTTGTATATAGCCTTGATGATGTTGAGGTATGTGCCTTCTATTCCCACTTTGCTGAGTGTTTTTATCATAAATTGGTGCTGGATTTTTATCAAATGCTTTTTCAGCATCTATTGATATTATCATGTGGTTTTAGTTCTTCATTTTTTAATGGGGTGTATTACATTTATTGATTTGTGAATATTGTACCATCTTTGCATCCCTGGGATAAATCTCACTTGATCATGGTGTATGATCTTTTCAATGTATTGCTGGATCTGGATTGCCAATATATTTTTTTAAGATTTTATTTATTTATTTTTACAGAGAGGGGAAGGGAAAGATAAAGAGAGGGAGAGAAACATCAATGTGTGGTTGCCTCTTGCACACCCCATGCTGGGGACCTGGCCCGCATCTCAGTCATGTGCCCTGACCAGGAATCAAATCTGCGACCCATTCGTTCACAGTCTAGTGCTCAATCCACTGAGCCACAACAGCCAGAGCTGGATTGCCAATATTTTGTTGAGGAGGATTGTTCTATTTAATTATAGCCATCCTAGTGAATGAGAAATGGTATCTAACTGTGCTTTTAATTTGTATTTTCCTGATGGTTAGTAATGTTGAGAAGATTTTCATGTACTTATTGGCCATTTGTATATCTTCTTTAGAGAAATGTCTATTCAGATCTTTGTTGTATTTTTAAATTGGGTTATTTCTCTTTTTAAAATCTAGTGTTAAGGGTTTTAAATATATATATTCTAGGTATAAATTCATAGTATATATATATATTATTTGCAAATATTTTCTCCTATTTTTGAGTTCACTTTCTTGATGGTGTTCTTTGAAGCACAAAAGTTTATAATTTTGATAAAGCCCAGTTTATTTATTTTTTCTCTTGTCACTTGTATTTTGGTGTCATTCTAAGAAGACTTTGCTTAACCCAAGAGCACAGAGATTTACTCCTGTATTTTTTATTTCATCTGTTTGGACTGCCATAACAAAATACCATAGACAACAATATATATTTATGAGTGGCTAATAGCAACAGAAATTTATTATGGAGATTGGAAAGTCCAAGATCAAGGCATTGGCAGATTTAGTATCTGATAAGGATCTGTTTCCGGGTTCAAAGACTGCTGTTTCTCACCATGTCCTCATGTGGCAGAATGGGCAAAGGAGCTCTCTGAGCTGTTTTATAAGGGCACTGATCCCATTGATGAGGGTTCCATCTTCATGACCTAATCACTTCCTAGAGTTTTCACCTCCAAATACCATCATTTTGGGTGTTGGAATTTAACACATGAATTTTGAAGAGACACAAATACTAAGTCTATATCAATTTTCTTCAGTCAGTTTTATAGTTTTAACTCTTACAATTAGGTCTGTAATTTATTTTGAGTTAATTTTACACATAGCTGTTTTCATAAATATTGTTGGTACGTGGGATATATACACATTTCCTGTATAGATGCTCAGTGGTCTAAAGATGGGCTTTCTGGGGCACTACCATCCTAGATAATTCAGCATGCAGTGCAGCAGCAACTCAGCGCTTTAAATCTGGCTGGACTGTAGATCAAGACTGACATGTTAGATTTAGTGCAACTGTAGAATTAATACTCAAAACCCCCATGCTGCATAGTTTTCCCACATGATACATGAAAATGCTATACAGTTTCTCACTCGTAAGCTGCTATATTAGGTTGCTAGCTGATTTTATGACCTTAGCTTGCTTAATGTTTTCATTTATATACAATAGGGTTTTATATCACATCAGTCAAACAATGTATTGCAAAATAATTTACAGTGAAATCATAATAAATTTATACAAAGTATTGATTTAACATTAATTTTCAAACTGTGAAAATCAATGTACCATAAATCTATAAATAAATTGGTGAAGCAAAAGACATAAATGACAAGAAAAATTAGTCACTCTGTTGTGTATGTGCTTTTTAGATAGCTACATGAGGAAAATATATGGGAGGAACCTTCATAAAATGTAAAATTAGTAACATACAAAAATAACAATGCACAAAGAAATAGGCTATCTCAACAAAATTGTGACGAAAACCACCCAAGAATCTGGTTCATAATCTTGACAAACTGGCGTCACAATTTGGTTGAATGATAACCTGAAAAGGAAAGCAGCTTCATATTCTTGTGCTTCCAACAATTTTGAAGTAGATCGATAGCACAGTCTATTTAATTTTTAGATTATCATGCTTCTGTTTGTGTGCATATGTTTGAATATCTTTACTATAGAAAAGACTGCACTGAAGACATCACCTTGGCAGCGTAATGGTCTATGTTTCCAGTGGATGTTTGAGTCCCCTCAACTTACTTTGTAAGTAGTCATCGAACCTGGGTTTGATCACCTGCAGTGATGGGAATCTAGAACCTCTGATCCATTATGGCCTATTTGTTCTAGTCTTGACTGGTTGCTTAGAGATTGTGGCAATGCCAGTTCAGTCTTCATTTTGGTCAGAAAAAATGTTTTTTCTAAGACCATATTTACCAGACTCTTTGGAACCCAATCTCAGTGGTGTCAGCTGGGCACAATAGAGACTAAACAAGGAAGTCACTGTGTTAAAGAAGATACCATTATTGTTGCTTGGGAAAAAAACATAAGTCCTTCATCTGGACACTAATTGATAGTTAGTGTCTTCATTAGGTACCGTTATTGTGAAAAAAAGTCAGAGCTTTTGTTTGGAAAACTATGTTATAGACATATACATTCTCATTAAGAGTCCTGAGCCTTGGCTGGTGTAGCTCAGTGGATTGAGCACGGGCCTGCGAACCAAAGGACTGCAGTTCGATTCCCAGTCAGGGCACATGCCTGGGTTGCAGGCTAGTTCCCAGCAGGGGACGCACCAGAGGCAACTATATATTGATATTTCTCTCCCTCTCTCCTTCCCCTGCCCTCTAAAGAAAAATAAAATAAAATCTTAAAAAAAAAAAGAGTCCTGAGATCCACTCTGATTGGACTAGTTTAAGTTTAGTTCTTGTGCCCACCTCCCATCCCCCCCACACTTACCAAGAGGCCAGGGGAATGGATGCCTTAGGACTCATCCTTTGCTCTAACTCCAGGCCACAGGTAGTGTCCTGTCAGGTCATGTTGACTATGACAGGATAAGCACTGAATCACAAAAGGAAATTAGGACTACTGTGAGTGTTGTGCAGGTAGAAGCCTGCACAACTCCAAGGATCACGATTCACACAATCTGCAGTGTGACTGATTGGTCCCCACCCTTCAAGTTTTGCATAACCTGTGTAGCTGTATGAGTAACTCTAGCTGTGACTTGGAAAAGGAATAATAAATGCTGGAGAGGCAAATCACAAATGTCTACTATTCTGATTAACTATATTTGTTTATCTATTTGTTTCTGAAAGGTTTAAGAGGGTACTTATATAAGATCCTGAATCTTATCAGTATCTCTGGTCTGTTTATATATCCTGTCTCTGCAACAGTGGTTTTCAATTCTTTTTTTTCCCTGGTACAATATGCACAAAGAATGATTTTCATGTAAGTTTATATATAGGTTATATACAATCCTGAAGTGTGTTATCAAACTCTACTCTTTGTTACTCAAGAAAGCACATCTGTGGTCTCTTGAGCACCACAGGAAAACAGAGCCATGGGCCACGTGGGGAGTATTCATGCAAAAGGGTAAGTCCCTCCCTTCCCCATAGGAAACCAAGTAAAACAGAGATGCTTAGCCAATCACCTGTAAATTGTGTTTTGAGTGGGGTGCCTGCAAGAAGGGGTGCCTGGCATTTTGGTATCCCAGATGTCCATACAGCTGCTTATACAACACACCTGGTCTATCACTTGTACCTATCTGAGCAAGGAAAGAGTAAATAGAAGAAGAATGGAGAGACAGAAGCAGGGATCAATGGAGCAGCCTGCATTTCTCTGTATCAGGACAAGGATGTGAGCATATCTCGAGGTTTGGGGAGCTGCAGAAAGTAGCTGTCTGTCCGAGAAAGCCAGCCCCTAGCTGAAGGCACCCCAACAGCAAGAGGCTGAGAGAGATGAAAACAGAGGTGGCAGAAGTGAAGCTGGAACCAGATCTCTCAAGACCAGGACCTCAGTTGTGATGAGCCCCAACCAGCCTCTCCAAAGAACCCACACCATAGCCTCAGGAGGGAGTGAGCAGTTGGATAGCTGCCATACAGAATATACCTGTGGTGTTCATGGTGGTGAGCTGTCCAGATCTCCTTTCAAGGAAGAACTGCTTTTCAACTGCAGGGAGTGCAGTTAGCTGACATCTTTTAGCTGCAGCATCTTCAGGATCAGCTGCAGCATTTGTGATGGGGCCTGTGTTTTTCCTGGGTAGCCCCTAGCAATTGACAGAGCACAAAAGGGGTAGCAAGATCTGGCCACTTCTGCCAGAGTCCTCTAATGTTGCAGTCTTTGTGCCAAAGCTCCCTCTTGGTTAGCTGAGACTTCATCAGATCAGCATTACGGAATGAGGTTCTCCCTGCCAGATTCTTTATCTCTGTCCTTTATCTTCTACAAGTATTACTCCTCAGTAAACCTCTGGTACTCCTAACTTTGTCGCATCTACTTCTTGGAGGACTTGTACTGATACAGCATCCTTGACCAGTTAGCATTTACTAGAGAAATAATGACAACCTACTTCCATACCCAATTGGAGAAAGAGATGTTTTTTTTTTCTACCCTTTCTTGCCACCACCAACAGAAAGGAAGCAGGATCGGAAAGGTGAGGAAGGAGGAGCACCAAAGTAGGCCAAACCTCTTCCCTCCTTCACATCCCTCCAGCTTCAGGTCAAGCCTGCTCTGGGAAGCGAGGTGAATAAGGAAGAAAGGAAGTTAAAATCAGTGTTGCCAGATTTAGTAAATAAAAATACAGAATACTCAATTAAATTTGAATTTCCGAGAAACAATGCATAATTTTTTAGTATAAGTATATCTGAAATACTGCATGTTTCTAAATGTAACATTTAGGTTTTGAGGGGTATAACAGTAATTTTTTTAGGGCTAGACTTTTCACATTCAATGGGATCAGGAAGTGACAGAATTTGCCCAAGATGTTAAAGGGAAAGAAGAGATTAACATAACGCGATTGGGCCCATGAAAGAAAAAAAGCTTCATGTTTATACCCCCTGAGTTGAAACTCTTCAGTAAACTAGTTCAGAAAACTGGCTGAGCATATATAAGTCAATCTTTCTTACACGTCCATAGTTTGTAGTTAGTAACAATTCTTAGAGGGCAACAACAGCTTGATATCTCCTAGTAAACCCTGCTCTCAGAGACACCCCAGGGGAACTATCGTTTATATAAGTCTGAGGGTGTCAAAAACTATCTTATATGACAAAAAACTCTTAGAGCTTTCCAAAAGAAGATAAAAGAGCTTTGTCCTTTTGCCCTGCATGTGCTTGAAACTGCTGAACCTCTAACCTCAGGTAGCAAGTTCATCCCATCAGCTTCTAGCCATTGTTGCCTGCCACAGCTACCAAGCCTTCTTCTCTCACTCCTTTCTCTGCCAAGGTCAGCAGCTAGACAGCTCAGAGTGGAGAGGGTAGAACTTGCAATTGCTGATGAAATGTATTTGTTCTGGAATGGAGCTGAGGGGGCAGTTTTTGAATGGCAAGTTCTAAGCAAACAAGATACGGTTTCCAGAGGACAAGACAACAAAGCATAATAAAGAAATACAGCTTGGACACACGTATTGCACTATGTACGTATTGGAGGGACGAGCAGGCAATTACAGGTATAGGGCCATGAATGAATGAGGAATGAATTGGACAAGCAGCTATTTCTTAAGTAAGATACTTAATGGCAAAGCACTAAAAATATTTCCATTAAAAGGAGGCATCTACTAACTTTGTTGCTATATAATTCTAGAAGATCTTACCAGTCCAGTGACATGATACAGAAATATGATCAGTTAACAAATTATGACATCCCCATAAATAAAATATTACATACACACTGAAATGATGTTTCCATGAATTTTGAAAGGCACAAACAATTTTATATTGTGAATGAAAACATAGGATGCAAAACTGTTCATGGCCAACACCAATAATCGGACAAATTAATATCATATGCCTTCTAACAAGATACACTAAGAATATAATAACATCACTTATATTGTGTTTTTGCCAAGAAAGCATAACTTGAATCTAATCACAAGGAAACATCAAGCAACTCTAAATCAAGGGACATTCTACAAAATAACTGATCTTTATTATTCAAAAATGTCAATGTTGTGAAGCACTAAAAAGACTGAAAATTAAAAAGACATAACCAAAAGCAAAGCATGACCCAGGATTTTCATTTGTTATAAAAGACATTGTTCAGAAAATTGGAAAATTATGAGCAAGATTAGATATAGTATTGTATCAATATTAATTTCCTGATTTGATCATCGTACTGTGGCCATTGCAAGAAAATTCCTTGTTTTTAGGAAATACAATGAACGATCGATGTGTGAAGGGGCTTCATATCTCTAGGTTACTCTCAGAAGGCTCAGAGAGAGAATGAATGAGCGGGAAAGGGGAAGGGCAGGGTGAAGCAAGTGTAGTCAGATGTGCACATATAGGGAATTGGAGTGAAGGGTAGAAGGGAGTTTTTGTACTATTTTTGCAGCTTTCCTGTAATTCTGAAATTACATCAAAATAAACGGAAGAAAATGTTCAGTGTGACATTTAAGAACAAATTATGAATATAAAAATACATATTTATATGTTATCAGTATAAATATATATTATGTAAAACCACTTATTATGACTGGGAAGAAATATACCACAATGCTATTTCTTAGTTGAATGATTTTGAATGATTTTTGGTACATTCTCTCTATGAACTGTGTATAAATCATTTCTATGATTCTTCAACAGACCCATTTGTGCTAGCATTTTAATGCCTATAAATTAGTGGCCATAAAACAATTTTGACTCTTTGCTATTTTTAATATAATAATTAACATTTTTTGTTTGAAATTGACTTGGAAATGACTGTACACTCGCCTGCATCCAGCAGTCATATAGGTGGGTGAGTAACAGAGAATTCTGATTTTACCCCATGTGCTCCCATAACCTTCTTGGAAAGGATAGTTTTGTAGATGAATAATTTCATATTTGGGTGTAAAAGACCAAGATAAGTAATTTGTGTGATACTATATTAATAAAATGTAGTATACCTTTAAGTGAAGGAAGTACTAGACTGATAAGAACTCTCAAATTTATTCTTTTAATATCAGGCATTTTATAGAGAAATGTTGTATAAAAATTGTATAGAATCTGGATTCTACAAAATCCAGGTTATAGATTTCACATCTGTAAATCAATTTGATCTTTACATGGATACATTCCATTATGTGCTTCATAATAAATTTAAATTTAAATTATGCAGGTTTTTAAAATAGAAAGATAGCCCTGGCTGGCGTAGCTCAGTGGATTGAGCATGAGCTGCAAATCAAAGGGTCGCCGGTTCAATTCCTAGTCAGGGCACAGACCTGGGTTGCGGGCCAGGTCCCCAGTAGGGGGCACAGGAGAGGCAACTGAGGCAACTGCACATTGATACTTCTCTCCTTCTCTTCCCCTCTCTCTAAAAATGAATAAGTAAAATCTTTAAAAATAAAAAAAATTAAAAAAAATAGAAAGATAAAATCCCACTATAGAAGTCATCAAGTCAGCCTTATACTTTTAGGCAAAACCATAATTAAGTTATCTTAGATAGGTAATTATCCATCCAGTGAGAGTCTATAACATGCTCAATAATCCATTCCTGTAGAGATTTTTCATCAGAAGCTTCTTTTAAAAAAAGGATCTTATTTATTTTTAGAGAATGGTGAAGGGAGGGAGAAAGATAGGGACAGAAACATAGATGTGAGAGAGAAACATCAATTGGTTGCCCCTCACATGCCCCCAGCTGGGGATCTGGTCCACAACCTAGGTATTTGCCCTTACTGAGAATTGAACCTGCAACCTTTTGGTCCTCAGGTTGGCACTGAACCCACTGAGCCACACCAGCCAGGGCCATCAGAAGCTTTTTTTTTTTTTTACTTATTTTTAGAGAAGAGTCTTTTAAAAAATTAATTTTCTAATCATAGTTGATGTACAGTATTAGTTTCAGATGTACAATATATGTGATTAGACATTTATATACCTTATGGAGTGATCACACCAGTAAGTCTAGTACTCATTTGACACCATACGTAGTTATTACAATATTATTGACTATATTCCCAATGCTGTACTTTACATCTCTGTGGAAGCTTCTTTATGACATCTAATTCAAATATTTGCCTTTCAGTTTAATTCCACTGACTTCATATTGCATATTGAAATTCATTCCATTGTAGAAACTTATGCAGTGATATCTTTATTCCATCAATTTATTTTATCCAATATCATGCTGACAAGAAAATGTTGTTTAATTTCATATTAATCACTAATGTTATTTGCATATATTAACTGCATTTTCTTTCTACTCTTATTAGAGTATAATGATGTGTTATTACATTACCCATTTAGTTGATATCTGTATATGATGCTTTTTAAAAATATGCTGTATTTTTTGCTTTTGAGAGAACAAAAAATGACTGTAGTTTATTACTATACTAAGTTGTAGTAATGCAAGTTCATACAGATAATTTACCTTGACTTAAACTATTAAAGAGAATATGATCATCCACTTTTATTTCCGTGGTTTCTAGTAACCTGTCACTTTACTAGTGTCTAAGTGTTGTCAGTATCTGCACAGTATTTAGGGCTGGGGGTAGAAATGAGAATGAATGATAATCTAGTTACTGTGATATACCTCCCATTCCATATGAGTTTTGTCTTGGTTTCAGGTGTATAACGTAGTGGTTAGACAATCATATACTTTACCAAGTGTGCCTCTCAACATTTCCAGTACCCACCTGGCACCATACATAGTTATCAGTGTTATTGACTATATTCCCTATGCTGTACTTTACATCCCTATAACTATTTTGTAACTACCAATCTGTACTTCTTAATTCCTTTACCTCTTCACCCAGTCCCCCAAACCCCTCCCTTCTGGGGGGTAGACAGAATCTTGTCTCCCCAGATTCATTAGTCTATTCTCTTTATCTATGACTTACTATAATTTTTAAATGTTTCTAACTCTTAGTTCTGAGTTTAATATAAAAATTCTACTTCCGGGAAGACAGTGGCAAGTAATAACAATAAACAAAGTCATTAATGTCAATATATTTTCTTAAATCCTGGTGATCTGGTTATAATTTGTTAATAAATTTATTTGACATGTTTATTTTCCTCTCCATTTTTTCATTTATTTTTCTTCTTGTAAAATGGAGAATAAATATTTTAAATCAGTATGAAAAGAAATAAACCACTGATGCCAGAAATGGACACTTATTTGTTAGCAACAGCACAAAATAGTTAAGTTACTATAAACTTCATTAATAATTCATTTGATATATAATGGGTCAGCAGATGGTAAAATGTAATAGTTTAAAATTCACAAATGTAAAATGACCTAGAAGAGAAAATCATTTAAGATATCTGTGCTACAGAATCATTATTTAAGATAGTGTCCAATAAGATGATTAAAAATGCCATCTACTAAAAACAATTACTTAAAACAATATATTGCTAACAATAGAAAAAAATGCAATAAATTGTCGAATTGCATATGGCAAGGTGCTGGTTTTCACAGCTCCTAAAACTTTAGGATTTGGACTAGAACACATTGAAAACTTGGGCAAGCAGATGCTTTGTATATCCTGTGATAGTTCTGTCACCAAGCGTTTCTTTCACATCTGTCCCCTCATTTCCATTCTCAGTGCTACCAACCTACTTCAGCTCCTTATGTCTTCTCCCCCAGCAGTCCATGGAAATACTCTTTTGATTGGTCTCTCTCTCTTGTAACTTCCCCTTCTCTGATTTCTTTGTATAAATCTCTGGATTAATTTTAATGTTGTTCTTTCAGTTGTTCTTTATAACCTCTTAATGAAATAAAGCTTCTCAGCTAAGTGTTCAAAATCCACTGTGAATTCTAGCCTCACTCCCTGTCTGGCCTGAATAACTCATGTCTCCCGAGGACTCAGAGACCTAGGGATAAAAACAACAGACTCACCTTCACTAAAATAGACAGCATTCTCCTATCTCCATTGCTGCAAAGACCCCTATTATTTCTGGGGCTCCTGTCCTTTTTCTTTGGCTCTGTTGTTTTTCACTTGGGTTGTCTGCTAAGGTAACCTCATCCTGATGAGTCCCTTAAGAAGAATAAATGATCAACTAAAGGTTGATTGTTTCTCAAGGTGCACAAATATCAAGCCATTATGTTCTATACTTGAAACTAGTGTTATATGTCAATAATACCTCAATTTTTTTAAAAGGAGAAAAATAACACTAAAGATTGCTATGAACCAGACACACTGGGTCACACTGTTCACTATGTTACCTGAGCACATCCTCACAATCTCTTGTGCAGTAAGTACCAGTAGGAACTGGTGAGTGGCAATGCCACGATAAAGCCCTGGAAGGCCAACTCCAAAAGTCTGTCTCAAAACCACCACCCACACTATGGGAACACCTTCTGATGTCACCATGCACCATTGAGGGTGGGGAATTCCACAGATGCTATGCCCCCTGAGCTGACTTCTGTGTTTCTGCCTTATAGTGCTTCTTTCCTGGCTTAAAAGTCGTTGGTGCTGCTGTCACCAGAGCCTGGACCTGCACCTGCACCATTCGAGTCACTGGTGAGGTGGAAGCTTTGGTATGTCAAAGCTTCACTGTTTCCAGAGCCCTTCTAGTTTCATAGCCCTGTGAAGTCCCTACCCAGGTAGGCAGAGCACATTCTTACCCTTTGAGCTCACTCTGATGCAACGGTACCCAAGTTGTCCGTATGGCCATCTTGCCTCCCCAGATTCTTTTAAGATATTTTAGTGAACATAGATGTTCCACTTTTGACTTTGAACTCCCTCTCTCTACATGGCTTCTAAGTATGGGCCCATTGGCTGGGCTGGAAAATCTACTGTGAACAGTGGCCACTAGGATGAACTTAGAGTCCCTCCTCCCTCACTAGGGGACTGGGAGGGGAGGGAGAAGCATTTTTTATTGAATACCTTTTTGAACTGTTAGATTATATACCTTTGTTTTTCAGTTGACAAAATCTAGATAAAAATAAATTAAAAAAGTAAAATTCCCCCTCTAATAGCCTCCCATAATATGGTTATTAGGCAGAGTTTGTGTGATTTTTTCCTAGGAGGCTGTCCAGTTTCTCATATAAACCAATTCCTGTCAGGTCCCAACTCATGAGACTCCTGAGTCGAGCCCCTATTTAGACAGAGTTGAACTCCACTACACTTATTCCCTGCAGTTCCCATATGAACCCTGGAACCCACCAAATGGAAACATACTCCAAACCAGGCCTTGCTTTCTTGCAATGTCTTTTGAATAACCCTTCCTTCACCTAAACCTCCTTACCACCTGTACTCCTAAAATTCTATCCTTAATGTGCAGGCACAAGGTTCCTCTTCCAGGAGTCCTTTACTGAGCACCATAGAAGGCATTCTCTCTTCCTGCTCTAAACTCCTAAGTGTTTTAAGTCACTTCCCTGGCCCTTGTAATGAACATTTGTTTTGTCTGCACAGCATCCCTTTCCACTGTCTCCAGTAATGGCTTCTACCTCCACCTCTTTCTCTTTCCACTCCAGTGATTTAGTCCTGGTGTAGATGTCAATCACAGTATCCCACTATACTGGGCATGGGGTAACATATACCTAGCATTATAATAGTCTATTACTTTGGCTTCAAAGATTTGTGGGGATGAGGATGTGTGATCAAAGCAGACCAATCATTCTTCTCCTAGGATTGGCATTTGTAGAAATGAAAAAGAAAAAGGCATTCTCTCTTTTATCTGGGTCAAAAGCTAACATGGTATTAAGAGATGCCTTGGGAGGACTTCCGGCCAAGATGGAGGCATAGGTAGAAACACTGCCTCCTCCCACAACCAAAATAAGAACAACAATAATTTAGAAACAAAATAACAACCAAAACTGACAGAAAATTGAACTGTAAGGAATCGGACAACCAAGGAGATAAAATAGACACATCCATCCAGACCGGTAAGCGGGGCGGAGTCCAGCAGCCCAGCAGATATGGGTCATGGCACAAAAAGCGGAGGCACTGGGTGCAAAAAGCACCTCCAGCGCACAGGCAGCGGCTGCCGATTGTGAAACGGGGCACAGCATGCAAGGTGGCTGACTGGGTGGTCCCACATTTGAGCACAGATAACTGGGGAGCGAGACAGACCGCGCAACCCAGGGCCCCAGCGCCGGAAAAGAAAGCCTGAAAACACTGAAAACACCTGTGGGGGTGGAGGTGCAGGGAGTGACTCCCAGCCTCATAGGAGAGTTTGTTGGAGAGACCCACCAGGTCCTAGAATGTACACAAGCCCACCCACCAGGAATCAGCACCAGAAGGGCCCAGTTTGCTTGGGGAAACGGGCGGAGGGGGTCTAGGATCCAACAGAGAGCAAATGAGAACCATTGATCCCTCTTGGACCCCACCCCCACAAACAGCGTCACAATCCAGTGAATGGGATGC
>PVKM010017913.1:0-25472 GCA_004027735.1 Carollia perspicillata
GGAACAACTTTCTCATTGTGCAGGTCAATTTCATTTCTCGAGTGAGTTTGCTGAACCTGAGCTTCAGAGGAAAAGGCTCATTTGAGCAAGATTGTCCATGAAAGGGGGTTGATGGGGGGTGTTTGGAAATAGCCAGGCTTTCTAGCTCTGGGTCTTTATTTGACCGGCCTCTCCACACCCTGCACAGTTTTGCCCTCTTAAGCATTCGCGCTCTCCACCCTTCCCCTCGCGACCCTACACCTCTCTGACTGCCGCGGGCTGCTGGTGTAGCTCCAGGTGTACCCGAGCCCGGGAGAAAGTGTTCAGTTGCCCAGGCTGAGTGTATATTATTACCCTGTTTCATTTCCAGCCATGCCTTGTGTTCAGGCGCAGTATGGGTCCTCGCCTCAAGGAGCCAGCCCCGCTTCTCAGAGCTACAGTTACCACTCTTCGGGAGAATACAGCTCCGATTTCTTAACTCCAGAGTTTGTCAAGTTTAGCATGGACCTCACCAACACTGAAATCACTGCCACCACTTCTCTCCCCAGCTTCAGTACCTTTATGGACAACTACAGCACAGGCTACGACGTCAAGCCACCTTGCTTGTACCAAATGCCCCTGTCCGGACAGCAGTCTTCCATTAAAGTAGAAGACATTCAGATGCACAACTACCAGCAACACAGCCACCTGCCCCCCCAGTCCGAGGAGATGATGCCGCACTCCGGGTCGGTTTACTACAAGCCCTCCTCGCCCCCAACGTCCACCACCCCGGGCTTCCAGGTTCAGCATAGCCCCATGTGGGATGACCCGGGCTCCCTCCACAACTTCCATCAGAACTACGTGGCCACCACGCACATGATCGAGCAGAGGAAAACGCCTGTCTCCCGCCTCTCCCTCTTCTCCTTTAAGCAGTCGCCCCCCGGTACCCCTGTGTCTAGCTGCCAGATGCGCTTCGACGGGCCCCTGCACGTCCCCATGAACCCGGAGCCGGCGGGCAGCCACCACGTTGTGGACGGGCAGACCTTTGCTGTGCCCAACCCCATCCGGAAGCCCGCGTCCATGGGCTTCCCGGGCCTGCAGATCGGCCACGCGTCGCAGCTGCTCGACACGCAGGTGCCCTCGCCGCCGTCGCGGGGCTCCCCCTCCAACGAGGGGCTGTGTGCAGTCTGCGGGGACAACGCGGCCTGCCAGCACTACGGCGTGCGCACCTGTGAGGGCTGCAAAGGTTTCTTTAAGGTGAGCAAGGCCGAGGGCGGAGGAGGCAAGTAGGGGCCCCCTAGGGCCGGGAGCCTGGGCGTGCGGTCTCCACCTCGGTGCAGGCAGCTCAGGCCCAGCTGGTCCCGGAAGGTTCAACTCCCAGGGTCTGCAGAGGTTGCGGTGGGGGCAGCCGGGTGCCTGAGAAAAGGAGGTGGGAAGACCGGGGAGACCCCGGGTCGCATCCCCTGCACGAAGCCAGCCGGCAGGCCCCCCGCCCCAAGTTGCTGGAGCGGGAGTTGGAAGAGGGTCATTTGCATGTGCTCGGAGCTGTCTTCTCTGTTCAGATTGAAATTGGTTAGGACAGAGAACCGTGTCTGAGCTAACCAAGTGGAACAGAATTCCCTATGGTCAAATTAAGTGATCTCTTTATTTCGCCATCCTGATTGAATAATCTTATCATTTTAAATAGAGAAGGTCTCCAAGGAATGTAAATAATATGAATGCCCACGGATTTGTATTTACTGAACGTCTCCTTCTCCTTCTCTTGGCATATAAAACACAGAAAGGAGAGGCAAGGTTAGCTCAAATGTTAACGCTATCAATTTTCTTCTGCAACATGCCCTGGGGGAGGGAAAAGAAAAGAAAGAGAAAGGAAAAAGAAAAAAAAAATAAAGAGGAGTTGTGTGTATGTGTTTGTTTGGGGAAGGTAGTGTAGACCCCAGCCGTTTAGAAATTGTCTCCGGATTCCCTCTGTTGCTGGTTTTCAAAAGAAAAATAATTTTTAGTGTCTATTGTCTTTTTTTTTTTTCAGCGCACGGTGCAAAAAAACGCGAAATACGTTTGTTTAGCAAATAAAAACTGCCCAGTGGACAAGCGGCGCCGCAATCGCTGTCAGTACTGCCGATTTCAGAAGTGCCTGGCTGTTGGGATGGTCAAGGAAGGTAGGTCGGGGCGAGGGGCCCACGCCGCCGTCTGGGCTCTCGGGAAACCGCGGTCCCTACCCCAACCCCATTCTTCACTGCCAGAGCCGGGGGACTCCTGGCCCCCCACCCGCGTCTGGCCTCCACGAACCCGCAGCTTCCCCAGCCTGTCCTAGAGGAAGCCTGCAGGCCCTTCTCCTTTTAACCATATGATTCATTTGGAAGAGGACATAAAACAACCCAGCACTTTTTTTTTTTTTTTAAACAAGCAGTGGGGCCTCTGCCCCCGGGCCCGTTGCCCCGCGGCTGTGGCCTTCCCCCAGGAGGGGCCCAGAGAGGGGCCGAGGCGGCAGCTGGGTCCTACTTGGCGGGTAGGCACTAACGCAGCGCTCCTTCTTTGCAGTGGTTCGAACGGACAGTTTAAAAGGTCGGAGAGGTCGTTTACCCTCGAAACCGAAGAGCCCACAGGATCCCTCTCCCCCCTCGCCCCCGGTGAGTCTGATCAGTGCCCTCGTCAGGGCCCATGTCGACTCCAACCCGGCTATGACCAGCCTGGACTATTCCAGGGTAAGAAGCTGGTGGGGGGTATCATGTGGACAAACCGACAGATGGGCAGGAACCCCTCCCCACTCCCATCACTAACCCTAGACTCTAGAGAGCAAAGGAGGCAAGCAGGGCTGTGGCGTCACAGTTCTGGGCAGAGCCACAGAAGACCAGCAGACGCACAGACGAGGGTAGACATGAGGACCTTGCAGAGGAGGGAAGAAAAGTTAGGCCACAGTGGTCAAATCTCTCCCAGCCCCTTTCTCATTACCATGGTACACACATACTCCCATTTTAATGCCTCTGATGCCCGAACCAGAGGCAGTGTGAAAACCCCCATTGAATTTTATTCCCAATCTCCCACAGAGGTGCTTTAATCCTCACCCTCCCTGGCACATCAGGGTGGGGGATGCCTGCTTGGGGGTCCGGAAAGGGAAAGAGAGAGGGTCTAAGGAATGGCAGTGCGGTGGAGGATCAGGAGGTCAGAGTCCTATTTTACCCCAGCTGTGAGGAATGTGTGGGCTTTAATTGGAGGAAGTATGTCGGGCAAACCTAGAAGTCACTGCAATTTTATTAAGATTTGCAAAGGGCGTCTCTGCTCAAGACCCGCTCTGGGACTGGCATGAATACTAACGTGTCAATTGTTTTGTGGAGATAAGAGTGAACGTTTCCCAGGGCTGGATGGCACTGTATTTAGTCTGTATGGAAATGGTAATTTACATATTTAAAGCGGCGACCTCATAGCACCATCCCTAATTGAATTAATTGCCCCGGAACATCTAATTTCCTTACTGGTCAGAGAGAGGTTTAATTGTTATAAAAACCTGGCTCCACTACTAGAAACGGGGTTAGCAATTTCACGGGTTATATATTTTAGAGAACCTCATTAAGTGCTTTTTAAAATGAAATTCCAGTTCCAGGCGAACCCTGACTATCAGATGAGTGGAGATGACACCCAGCATATCCAACAATTCTATGATCTCCTGACCGGCTCCATGGAGATCATCAGGGGCTGGGCCGAGAAGATTCCGGGCTTTGCTGACCTGCCCAAAGCCGACCAGGACCTGCTGTTTGAATCGGCTTTCTTAGAACTGTTTGTGCTGCGATTAGCATACAGGTAACGGAGGAAGCAAGCAAGGCGGCTGGGGGAGAAGGAAGAAAGCAATCGAGACAGGAGAAGAGAGGAGAAAGGAAACAAAAGGAGGGAAAGAGAAAAGGACAGACTAGGGAGAAGGAGGGAAAGGACAGGAGAGAAAGATAGAGAAGGGAAGGAGTGAGCCCAGAAGTCTTGGACAAATGGTGTGGAAGTGGGATAGGGGGCGTTCTTGATTGTTATGATATTGAACCCTTTCAAGGTCCACTGGTCTACATTTTATTAACTCTTCGGTAATTAGGTGCCTCTTAAATCCCTCATTTATTGCTCTTCAAGTAATTAGTTGTTTAGCTTTTCTCTCTCTCTTTTTCTCCCCTCTCTTTCTTTGGTATTAATTGCAGGTCCAACCCAGTGGAGGGTAAACTCATCTTTTGCAATGGGGTGGTCTTGCACAGGTTGCAATGTGTTCGTGGCTTTGGGGAATGGATTGATTCCATTGTTGAATTCTCCTCCAACTTGCAGAATATGAACATCGACATTTCTGCCTTCTCCTGCATTGCTGCCCTGGCTATGGTCACAGGTCAGTAGAACAGGCACAAGGCACTACTCCAGAACTGCCCAGAGGGATTTGGCCTGGTTTCCCCTTGCCACGGATGCTACCCTGGTGTTGCCAGCTAGCTAACCGCTTTGTGCATTCCTCTTTTGTTTTTTATTGTGTTTTCTGCAGAGAGACATGGGCTCAAGGAACCCAAAAGAGTGGAAGAACTGCAAAACAAGATTGTAAATTGTCTCAAAGACCACGTGACTTTCAATAATGGGGGGTTGAACCGCCCCAACTATTTGTCCAAACTGTTGGGGAAGCTCCCAGAACTCCGTACCCTTTGCACACAGGGGCTACAGCGCATTTTCTACCTGAAACTGGAAGACTTGGTACCACCACCAGCAATAATTGACAAACTTTTTCTGGACACTTTACCTTTCTAGACCCACTGCCATGCACTTCAAAGGAACTGGAAAGAAAACCTAAAACTGTCCAGAGGGGGCAAGTCACAAGGGCAGAGATATCCCCTGAGCTGTCTCAGCTCTTGCCAACCCCCATCCCTTCCAATAAACCCCCAGCCCCTTAATCCCTAAAGGAAAACAAAAAAACAAAAAAAACAAAAACTGTTGCTATTTCCTAACCTGCAGGCAGAACCTGAGAGGGCATTTTGGCTCGGGGCATCCTGGATTTAGAACGTGGACTACACACAAAACAGTGGTATAAACTTTTTATTATCAGTTTAAAAAGCAGTTTAATGTTCAGAAGAAAGATTCCTGATGTATGATGGGAAAACGTTTGGCCACATTTGGTTGTTGCAGTTGAGACACATGTAATACACACACATACACACACACCATAAGGGGACCCACAAGTATTGCCCTTTAAAAGACTTTAAAGTTTTCTGCTGTAAAGAAAGCTGTAATATATAGTAAAACTAAATGTTGCGTGGGTGGCATGATTTGAAGAAGGCAAAGGCTTGTAAATTTACCCAAATGCAGTTTGGCTTTTTAAATTATTTTGTGCCTATTTATGAATACATATTACAAATTCTAAAAGTTAAGTGTGTTTGCAAAAAAATAAAATAAAATAAAATAACTACACAAAAAAGGGACCAGCATGTTGATTCTAGGTTGAAAATGTTATAGGCACTTGCTACTTCAGTAATGTCTATATTATATAAATAGTATTTCAGACACTATGTAGTCTGTTAGATTTTATAAAGATTGGTAGTTATCTGAGCTTAAACATTTTCTCAAATGTAAAATAGGTGGGCACAAGTATTACACATCTGAAAATCCTGACAAAGGGGACACATAGTGTTTGTAACACCGTCCAACATTCCTTGTTTGTAAGTGTTGTATGTACCGTTGATGTTGATAAAAGAAAGTTTATATCTTGATTATTTTGTTGTCTAAAGCTAAACAAAACTTGCATGCAGCAGCTTTTGACTGTTTCCAGAGTGCTTATAATATACATAACTCCCTGGAAATTACTGAGCACTTTGAAATTTTTTGTTTTTTTTTAAATGTCTAAAATTGTCAGTTAATATATTATTTTATGTTTGAGTAAGAATTTTAATATTGCCATATTCTGTAGTATTTTTCTTTGTATATTTCCAGTATGGCACATGATATGAGTCACTGCCTTTTTTTCTATGGTGTATGACAGTTAGACACACTGATTTTTTTCTGATAAATTCTTTCGTTGAGAAAGACAATTTTAATGTTTACAACAATAAACTATGTAAATGAACAGAATTTTGTCTTCTTTCTGGGTGAGAGAAAAAAAACAACATACATTAGATGGAGTTGATTGATTTGGGGTAGGTCACTTATTGAACATCTGAGTTTCAAACTGCCAACCCAACTTTCTGTGCTGGAAAAAGGAACTGGGTAATTGAACTAATTTCCAGAGAACTCAGTATACTATTTTTCTTTAACCAGAATTTTCCAGTGTGGCAACCTACATTGATCAGAAGCGATTAAGACTATCTCAGCTTCTCTGTTAACTTTGCTACAGCTTTCAGAAGAGAGTTCAGGACACCAGGCCGCTTTTGAACTTCTGCAAGCCCAAAGTCTTGTCAAACTTTCGTCTTGCACAAAGTTGAGGAGGTATCTTTTTAAGAATCAGGAAGTCAACATAGATGTGAAGTGTGTTGTACTTAATCTGGAACTTTTCTAATTCCTCTGCTTAATACTGCTGTAAAGATTCTTGGTGGAAGAACCAGCATTTGGGGCCCTTTGGGCCTTGGGTCCGTGGCCTTTGGTATAGAGCTGAACTCTGTAGAGGCATTTCTTGCAATTTTTTCTTCTTCGGTGGATAGTGATGAGATTGATCACAGTTTTGGAATAATATTTCACTTTAAAAGTTTCTCGAATAAAGAATAAAATATCCCCGAGTCAGGTGCCTTGTGTGGTATAAGTCAGTTATACCCAGCCTTAGGATTTCACCCAAAATCAACCTTTAGCAAGAAAGTAATGCTGCTGCTCATCCACTTACAGTCTGGGCTGCCGCTGGGCACCCGGCCCTTGGGCAGTGGGGGTCCACTGAGTTTGGCTTCGGGACAGCTGTGCATTCATAGGGCACAGAACACGGGGGCAGCCTTCTTCACTGACCCTGGTGAATTAGCAATCTCCTTCCGTCCCTGAAATCTACAGAGTGTTACTGTTTTTAAAAAGCAAACTTAGAACAGGAAATTGCCACGAAAGTCCTCTGGTTACTTTTATTTTGCTCCCCTCTTCTTAAAAAGACAAGTTTTGAGGGTGGGTTAAAGAGAGAAAGCAGGTCTCCCAGTAACTTGGGTTGTTTTTAGGAGATGGGTTTCTTTGCAGGTGACTTTGAGGAGCGAAAGTGGTGGCCATGTAAGAGACTGAATAGTAAGTGAAACGTTCAATCGCCTGGCTTTGTTGAAAAGATGAGGCTTGCCTTTTTATTTTCACAACTTCGGCCCAACCAAAGCCGAACACTAATAAGCGGAAAAGAAAGAGAAAGCTCTTTAGAAATAGTACAAGTCTGCAGAGCCCTCAGCACTCATCTCCCAGGTGTCTGCAGGCTGAGACAATTACGTTCCGACTCAGAATCCCATAGAGTTGAACCAGAAACGAACTCTGTTGCCGGTTCTCCCTGAAGGAAGAGGCCGCGCATCACCCGAGGCCAATGGGGTGTTAGGCAGTGAGCATCCCTCCAGGGAATTTGGGGTGAAAGGAGGGAGGGATGACCTTCTCCCACGGACGCGTGCACACTGCATGTGCCGCCTCCGCGTATCTTCAGTGGTAATACCTGAGTTGCAAAGTGGCTAGTGCTTTTCTGCGTCACAGTTATCTAGTCTCTTTCCAACTCCAGGCGGTGCATCCGGGTGTGAAGGGAAAGAGCATCGCATGCATCTATCTCCCTGGGATTTTTTGAGATCGGCGCAGCTGAGGACTTTTCCTGTCTGTCCTAGACGTTCTTGGAGTAAAATGCAGGAAAAGCAACAGACATGCTGCATTGCAAAAACTAGATATTGCACGGAAGTTCTTTAGAAAGAGGTGAAAACTTTATAGTAGGGGCTTAATTTCTCACTCCTCTTCCCTCGTCCTCTTTAAGAATGTCAGTTATTGTATATCGTCCTGATTATGAAAGTACATAATCATTGTTCCAAAGACTTGGCCATACATTTCTCATCTTAGCGAGGTCTAATTTTAAGTTTTTGCGGTGCCCTGGACCCACTTTGAGTGGTTGCTTAGAAGGCCCTGACTTTATGGACAAATGCCCTTAATCCAAAGGACAGGTGAGCTGCGCTACTGCCTGCTGCTTGCAGAACTCCGCTTCTCCTTGCTCCCTGCGACTGCTGCCCTCTCGCTAGGTGCCCAGGCTGTCCTCGGTCCTCGCTCTGGCTTTCCGCTTGGTGCTTGGTCCTGTTGCTAACAAAAGAGAGACCCCGGGCTCAAGGTGCTGATAGTACCCTGCAGTGGCAGCGGCACCCAACGACCTTATCTCGAGTATTTCTTTCGGTGCTTGACTCCATCCCTAGAGAGTTTGAGTGCCCTCTCCACTAAAAATACCTATCCTAAATCGTACGGGACACTGGAGTGCAGAGTGCAAGGAGCCGGCAAACTGAAGAGTGTCACTTGTGGGTTCAATTTCCCTTTGCCTTGAGTCAGTGCTCCCACACGAATATTCAATCATCTAGTTATTTTAAACCTAGGCGCCGCCCCTGAATATTTCCAAGACACGAACAGGTCTATGAGGGAAAAGTTTGATTTTATTGTCATATTTTGATTACAGAGCTTTCCGGTACAGGGTCCATTTTCATCCTGCCCGGCCCTATGCAGGGTGGCGACACTACAGCGCTTCTAGACATCGCGCGTGTTGCGCATCTCCGCGCCACCGGCACCCTGCCTCCCGCCGCACACACGTCCGTTTCCCTTTCTATCCGCGGCGCGGCAGCGCGGAGGTGGCTTCGGGGAGTAAGGATTGGGGGTCTCCCGGACTGGCCTCGTCTCTCTCACTGGGGGACGCCTATCTCCAGGACCTGTGTGCCTGCAGCCACCTAAAAGAATGAAGGAGGGTTCTATGAAGGCGGGGAGGAAAAAAGGTTGTCTAGTCCTGCGGATTTAAAAAACTTTTTTTTTCAGTATTATTTTGACAAGTGAACAGAGTTCTGGGAGTATCTCTGAGACATCCTCTTCCGAAAGGGTTTTTAAGGTTTTATTATTCTTTTTTGCCCCCAACCTACCCCCACAACCAAGAACAGAAACTGTTGCTTCCTGGGCGCACCTGGGAATTTCTTAGCAATCCAAGCTTCCCCGCATCCATCGAGCCGGCACTTGACTTAATTTTACAGTTTCACAGAAGACGGATGGGATTGGGGTGTAGTCTATCCTTTCTTGCCATCGGTCTCAGCCACGGCTAAAAAGTGCGCCCCACTGCAACAGTGTTAGGGAAAGAGTGTGCTTAGATCCCAGCATCTGACAGAAGTAAAAGCAGAAATACCCCATAGCTGCATTTGGGGGGGGGTGGTGGTGTATGTTTCCCATGGCTGATTTTACTGGTAAAGCAAGACTCACGAATTTCAAAGAATACCAACATTTTTAACATAGCAATTCGTTCTTAATAATAACATAAACACACACAAATCTGATTTCATTTGTACTTTTTAATTGTATTAGAAACCCCAAGTTGGATACTATACATAAACATTTAGAGTGGCAAATCCGTCATTTAAAGTCAGTGTGTTTCGTGAGCACGGCTGGAAACGACCGCTGGGGTCCGCAAAGTCTTTTCTCCGACCTTGACGTTGCGTTTCCTTAGGGAAAGTCCGGCTTGAGTCTGAGGGCGCTTCCAGAAGTGGTCCAGCTTCCAGCGCTGGCACCGAGGGCGCCCACTCCAAGCCGGGAGCAGAAGGAGAGACACACGCCTAGTCTCAAACCCCCGACGTGAGCTTCGGGCCCAACAGACCCTGGGGGCAAACTCCGGAGAGCCGGGCTCTAACCTCTTACTCCTAGTCCCAAGCCTTATCACTAGTGCCCCACCTTCCCTGGCGGGTCTGCTTTTTGAGGTCCCAAGGTCACTGGAAAGGACGTGTGTTCATTTGCGGTTTGGCTGGGAGCGAAAGTGGAGGCGCAAGCGCTCCAGCTCTGTCTACGGCATTTTGTAGACTTAGAATTTGACTCTGCAGGTCGCAACCCGCATACTTTGCCGAGGGAGCCCGGGGGCAATTAGGGCCACCTCGCCCGGGTTAACTTTGTTTCCTCCGTTTCCAGTTCTGCCAGTTCCAGCTGTTTCCTGCTTCTTTCCGAGCTGTTGTCTGTCCCACAGGGCCGGAGGCCGCAACAGGTTCCAGTGGCCGCCAGGCTGGGTCCAGTGCGTGAGGGCGCGAGCACGTGCAGACAGACGAGCTTGCTCCCAGCTTTCCCTGCACCCGCTCGTCAGTGGTCAGTCTTGGGTCTCCCCGAGTTGTGAGTGGAGTTGGAGCGTCCATCCACACCGCACTAGGGAAAATGTTTTTTACTAGTTGTGGGCGGGGCAGCAGGCGTTAGGACGCGAGTTGGAGGCACAGCGGAACTAAGGGAAGGGCCCGGAGAGGGGCCCACACATCCGTGCCACACGCGTGCCACGTGCTCGACTCCGAAGCTCCGAGGAGAAATTGCGGGCATCCTGGCAGTGCTTTCGGGTCTCCTGGCAACCCGTGTTAGTAGTCGTAGGCCCGCACGCCAGAGGTAGTGACTGGTCAAGTGTTCAGATGAGCGCTGCGCGGGGTGGGCCGAGGAGCAGCCAGTTTTTCCTGCGGTGAAGACGCGGACAGGCGGAGGCTGCCCTCCTCCTTCTGGGCTTAGCCCAGTTCTCTTTGCGGAGCTCAGCTGGGCAGGACACAGCGCCGAGCGGGGACCCGGCTCCTTGGAGAGATCGGTTTCTTCTTCCCCCAGGTCATCTCTAACACCTACATCTTTATATTTCTATCTAAACTTGCGTTTATTTAAGCGAGGATTTCCAGGATATGCGCCACCTGTCGTAACACTTGCAGTGACCGAGTTTCCATTAAGGGACTTTCTCCGGGTAGCAGAGGGTGGTCGAGGGGCTGCTGTGCGTGTTTTCCATCAGGTTCTAGAAGGGCTTCCAGAGGCATAGAGTCTGCTAAGATGTTCTGCCTCTGGTATATTGCAGAAGAGGGTTGCGTTTACTACCTAAGTTAAATTGGACTTTTGAAAAGCGTGCGGGTAGGGAGAGGGAAGACACTCCATCAGTAGGCTTCAAGTAGGCCAGTGTTTTTCAGATTGAGGGTCCTGACCCATTAGTGCTTTGCAAAATCAATATTGTGATCATAATTTTTTTCAAAGAAATGAAGGAATGTCAATAGCAAACATGTGTGCTTTGCATAAAGTATAAAAAGTCTAAGCATTGTTTTCTGAAACTTTTCTTGGCCACAATATAAAGTATATTTATGAGTATGGGTCTCAGTCAAAAAGTTTAGAGCTGCTGCTGACAGACCAACTGTGCTGGACGTGAAGGAGAGAGGCCGCAGGTACTGAGAGATGCTGAGGAGGGAATTTGAGGAATGCAGTTTTGTGATCAGTCCTCTCCTATTTTTCTTTTTGTTTTTGTCTTCCATCTCCTCCCCCATCCTCCCCAACTCCCATAGGATTCTATACATCTTTATCCTCTGGCTTGTTATGTGTTTGGACCCTTGCTAGGCATCCTGAAGAAGGGCCAGGGTACAAGTATGTAAAACTACCCTCTTTACCTGCTCCCAAGTACTTACCTAGTACTTGGGAAGAGAATGGATAGCGATGGTGTTCATGGGGGAAGATAGAGAGAAAGGAGTGGGGTGAATGGCAAAATAACTACTCACCATATGCCAGGTGTTCTCATTTACATTGTCTGACACAAGGAAAGAAGCAAAAGCTTTTGAGGGAAAAAGGTAGAGATAGAGATGGATAAAGATAATGGACCGTACTGTCAATGATCACATGAATGGGAATTGAGCAGATAGAAGAAGACGGGAAACAGGAAGATTTACTTAATTAGGGTGCTAGAATTGAAGGCATGGAAAGGAGAAGACTAAAAAGTCCTAGAAACACAGGATTCCAGGGCATCAAAAGAAGAGAGATAAGTGACAGCAAATGAAAAGAACACATAAGGATATTGGGGCTATGTATGCAGGTATGAGATGACAGTTAGATGTGGAGGCCATAGCAAGGACTGTATAAATAAGGAGAGGATGGCTTTAGGTGTGGGAAGCCTTGGGCTAATGCAGACAGCACAGAAATTTCAGGTTGGCACAAAAGAATTAAAAGGAACAAAATCATGAGCATGGAAATGTGCCTCCCTTGTCATTCCACTCCAACTGAAGGGCTTTGAACCCAGGCTTGTTTCCTGAAGGGTGCTGTTGTCTCCACACAGGAGAGATGTAGACTCCAAAGATTTGGGCCCATGTGAGGGACAGAGCCCGGTGGCATGTGGAGCCAGCTCCCCTGGTTTCTGAGGTTCCTCCATCACCGTAACTCAACCTACCATAAGTTGCAAGGCAAGACCTTATCTCATGTAATCCTCTCAACTTCAATATGTGAGGGGTGAATTATTACTTCCATTTTGCAAGTGAGGAACTGGGGCTCAAAGGTGTTGTTAAATGTCTTGGCCTGTAAGTAGATGAGGTAGTGGAATTTGAATTCAGAACTAGGACATGCAAGTCCAACCACCTTGCTTTTGTGCTACTTGGTGCAGAAGGATTATACCTTTCCCCGCTGCTTCTGCAGAAACTGACTATGGGTTTCTGCTGAGAGTTGAGGATGTTGTCTCAGGTGGGTCAGACACCCATGAAATCTTAGTGGGGTAGTGATAATGGTATAGGGGCCTTCTTACTTTTTTTTTCCTTTAAAGAGAATAAGCTTCCCTTAGACTGTGTTTGTAGTAAATGCATGGAGTTTTTGAGTTGCTTCCTTACTGCTCAGGAAAAGCATGGGGATGATTGCTGCATGTGTTTTTGTCACCGAGAAAGTCATATTAGAGGTAGTAATGAGAAAAAATGCTTTTCCTCCTCAAGCTGTTTGAATTTCCTTATATTAATCATTTGATTTTTAGCCAGCTTCTAGGTTTCTTCTCAGGAAAGCCGAACTGCACATCAGCGAATTCACTTTTAGTCACAGCCCCGAGCAGACCACTTTGTAAAACCCGGCTGGCTGTGCACGGCCATTTACTCTTTCTTTCTACTTCTTCTGTTTTTGTGGCCTACAATGTTTAAATGTTATTAACATTTTCTTAAAAGCTACTCCGACAATCTACCGAATGGCATAAATAGATTTTGCTTAGAGTGTCAAGCTGAGAGTAATATTTCTTCAGAAGACTATCTGCATCTAACTTGGTATGGTCAAAGGGTTGCAAAAATAGTCTTATTATATTACAAAATTTATTAGAATATACACACTTGACAAACAAAATATGGTGGATTTAGGTCAGCTGTTTGCTTATACAATAGATTTTGCTCATCTTTGACATTTAATTTAAGCTTCTCTTATCTGAGGGCTGGGAATGGGATAAGTATGTTCTACATGTATTATGCTTCTTGCTTTCTAAAACTTACTTGTTGGCAGCTATGTGGAAATAATTCATAACCAGTGACTTAGGGACAAGGAAGCCTTGTGAGATACTCTGAAAGTGCCTTTCTGAGATGAAGTTCTGTGAAGCTGAATTATGGAGACCTTAACAGGGGTTTTCATTTGTGAGGAATGCAGATAGCTACATTTGCTTTCTTGGTCTTTTTGCTTAATTATTCTCCCTGCATACTGAATTGATACAGCTAAAAACAAGCTTCCAGAAACCCATAATGAATCTGTTTGATGCCAAGAGTCTGTGTTTTGTGTAATTGTCCTGCTCTCAGCAGTGTTGGGCAGAAATGTGTGTGGGCCACATGTGTGAAAACAGCATCAAAAAACTGAGACACATCATTGACTTATTTTTAATATATCTTAGAAAAATAAAGTGTGCTACTGTGAAATCTGCACTTGCAGATGTGTTAGACCCAAATAACCTTTAAAAGTGGCCGTGGTGTGGTGGGAGATGTTGGTATTCATGAGTGTTTTGACATGTTTGACATGTTATGTATGGGGTACTGCTCTGTTTTGCACCCCCCCCCATAGTGCATGTTTTCTCACTAAAATGTAGCTATTGGTGTTTATACTTGGGGTTTATAAGTCTGCTTGTTGAATGAATGAGTTGTTGTTATTTATGCAAATGATGACTTAATGAATTAGGCTATGACTGCTTTTTATGTTAGGGCCAGAAGAAGAAGGCTGTACTTAAAAAGAAATAATTTGATTTTTATTTTTTAAAGAAAAATATATGTGAAAATATATTTGATTCATGTCAAACATCTTAAATTTGCTATAATCCCAAATTAGCAAATAAGGAAAAAGCGATTCTATGGAATTATTATGCCCTCAGAAGTGGAGGAATTTCGGTACTAAAATCTGATGCAATGAATGGAGGTTTTGAAATCAGTCTGAGTAGGCTTTAAAATTGTCCTTTATTCATTTATTTTTGAAATGGGTGAAAAGGTCCCTAGTAGGGAATTGCCAATTGAACTGAGAAGTCTAGGTGGCCTTGAGGCAAATATGTTGTACGAAACACATGCCTAAATAGATGGAGAATCAGAGACTGCAACAGCATCCTCTGAATAAGATAGAGGCTTGGTACAGTGGTCATCTTTCCTTTGTATCATCTTTGTCAGTTTCCAGATGAAAGTCAGTAAATGAGTTCAAAATAATTAGCTAATCTTCCGTGAGGCATTCTTTAAATTTGTGAGTATCATGTTGCTAAAAGAACTACATTTGTTTTTTGAGTATTGGAAAAGGCAACTACTTTGACAGAAAAGCATTTGCTCCTACTTTTTAACTTGTAGGACAAACACGAGCGCTACACAGTCTGTTCTAATGTCTACTGAGACTTATCTAAGGAGATATTTGGCTGAAAGTTTTGTATTTCAGAACTAATAAGTTGCTAATTACCATTTCTCTTTTTAAAACATATATTGCTAGTAAGATGGTTTCTCTTTAAATGTTACTCTCTTTAAGACTATCACTGACTCTAAGGCTTTGACATTTTTCTGTCCCAGATATTTCTCATGTTTTTAAATCTCCACCTGTTGTCATATGCCAGGATAGTGCCGTACCTCCAGGTGGGAGGACAAAGGGGCAACTTTCTCTGTCTAAGGTGTCAGGGCTGCTTTTCTTCTGCAGTGGAAGTTTTACGTGCACTTTCCTTTGTACCTTCTCCCCGAAGACGAACACATCAGCTCTATGACACACACAGCAAATGTGGCCTGGGGTTTGACAAGAATACCAGAAGTTTACTTTCCGTTAGCACAAGTATTTAATGTCTCATCTTGCAATTCAAATGGTATCAAGAGACCAACTTGCATGTGGTATCTACCGACATCTTCCCAGTTTCCCTCCTTGAGTAACAAAGCCTTAGGTCTTTCACATCCCTTCCTGAGCAAAATTTCATGTATAAAACACAAAACAACAGAAAACTTGTACACTGAAGGTGCAGTACTGTTCTTTTAAGAATATTATTTTTATTTGTAGAGCAATGTAATGATTATAGTCTGACACTAACAAGACTGCAAATCTCATTTCCAATGTTATGAGTTAGGAAAAGTTGCAAGGTTTTTTTTTTCTTGAATGTGCAGTGTTTTGTATGCTTAACATTGCTTTCATCAAAATATGTACTGTTGACTCATTCATTACATTTCTTGTATGTACTTAACTGAAAAGCAAGGAAAGAAAATCAAGAGCTTGTCTTTCCTTGAGTTAATTTCGCTTAACATGTATTCAAAATAAGCATTCCAATGTAGCATAATATAAGCATTGTAATGTAGCAGAGTATAAAATAGTTATGAAATTTGATGATTATAAAAAAATTGGTGTGGATGAGAAATGCATCATTCATTAGATTGCAAGTAGCAATGTCTGATATAGAAAAGACAAGGTACTATAAACAAGAAGCTGTAAATAAGCAGTTTTTGCTTTTCTGTAACTAGAATACAAATACTTGCATTATGTAGACATATTCATAAATTTCGATGATAACTTAGTGAAACAGGATCATAAATATGGAAACTAGGCATATTATTAAATGTATATGATTTTGCAATGAATGCTTATTATTTTTAAAAGTCTGTGTTCCTATGGCTTTCACTTAGAAAAATCAATCTCTCAGTGCTATGAATAGCCTAATCATTTTTTTCCTCCAGCTAATAATGGTAACTTCCCAAATTAAAGACTGAAGCACAGCAGTCAAACTTAACAACCCTTTGATCAAATTACAAAACTGGTGACTAAAAGGAACATGAAACCCGTGATACATTTTCACAAAATCTTATTTGAAATCTTACTCAAATTAACATGAACACTGTCATATGTGCTGAAAATTGGTTGAAAGACTATAAATAAAATCAACTGTTATCTGGCAATAAGCTGACTTATGTGGAGTGATTCAGTGGGGCTTTTTATAAGGCTTTTATTTAACCTTATTATTAATAACTGTTATAATGGGCAGAGATCACATGAATGGTACTGGTTAGAGAACTTGGTGCGACGGGGAACATACAGTGGCACAAAGAGAGGTCAGGTGTCCGCGGAGAAAATACAACGCTTCTCAGCTGAGCAAGATGAAAGCAAATATATCCAGTACATGTCTCAGCATAACAAATTTGAAATACGGAGTATCAGTGCAAGGGAAATATTTGTGAAATGCTAATGCTTGGAGTGAAGGGTAGATGAAAAATTGGGTAGAAATACTCAATATAAAATTAGAGCAAAAAAGCTTACATGCTTTTAAAGCTGTATGCCCAGGGACTTCTCGCCATCAGAACAAGAGAGGTGCTAATCTTTTTCTGTGGAGAGCATTGACTAGGCAGTGCCAGAATCCTGCACGCAGCCCTGGACTTCCTAGCATCAGCGAGATGTTGACAAATTGGACAGATTTCAGAGAACCACAACAAATATGATAAAGGGCTGAAGCAATTGACTTATGAGGAAAGATTAAAAGAACCAATTATGTGTTGCTTACTTAAATAAGACAAGCACTAGAGTGGAGAGGAGAGACAAGAAACCATGTGTGATTATTTGAAGAGTGTAAATACCAAGGTAGGAGATAAATTGTTTAGATTGGTCCAGGGTGGCAATAGCTAAGAGGAGGAAAATAAGTAAAGAGGAATTTGGTAGATTACCAGAAACATAATATGCAGTGATGTTAATAGTAAAATAATGGCAGGAATTTTGAGGAACTAGCAAACTGTATTGCTTTCTTTTTAATGCAAAAAAGACTGCTTTATTCATTACTAGGAAAACTTAGAGGAGAAGGAAGAAAAGGAGGAAAAAACCAACAGTTTACTTCAATTTACCATGTGAAAATATGTATGTGTAGTTTAAATTAAGTATAACATTCAAAGGTCAGAGTGAATCTTAAATTAGGCTATCCTAAAAATAGGACCATTCCTACTTTCGTAGGTCTTAGCATTAGATCTACTTTTGACCATATATATTCTACAGTAGGATAATCTTACCTGGGTCAATGTAAGAAGAGGATTTTAATGTTTTCTTTAAAGAATATTCCTCTCATGGAATTGTTCTTCTCATAATGGAAGTGATGTTGATGGAACTCAGTCCAGTATCAAATAGATAAAAGAAGTAAGAAATGTTTTCATTGGTCTTTTATTAGTAGTTTTTCTGGCATGCTTCTCTGAAATTTGGCTCAGTTGGAAGGGAAAAGTATAAATGGAATGAAGTGGCCACTTTAAAATATAATAAGCATGGAAGTGAGGGAAAGGATATTACAAAGCATGCTGCTCCAGAAGCCAAGCAAAGGAAAAGATTTCCCCCAGTGTCAATGAGAAATATAAATTAATCTAAAGACAATAATGGCAAATGACAAAAAAAAAAAAAAAAAAAAAAAAAAAGGAGTGACTCAAGGCTCATAAGGATCTCCTGCTTTCTCTGTCTTAGCGAGAGAGTGATTTTCCAGTGCTAGAAGAGGCAGCATGTGAGGTAGAGATGCAGAAGGAGAATCTCATTAACATGAGCTCTCCACTCCCCATGCACTTTGAAACTGCCTGCTGTCAGGCTGCTGAGAAGCCAACATATGCAGGCTTCCAGGGCGTGCATGCTGCAGAAGGCTGCGTGTAATTATTTCTGGATAGGATCCAGTGTATGATTCCATGATAATACTGTCTTATAGTCTGTCTTGACTTGAACTGATATTTTCTATACGTACAATTTCAGCTTCTAACAATTGAGGTATCATATTGGGGAGCACACAGGTATTTTCTTGTATGCTTTGCAGTAAATGTTGATATCTGAACTCTGGTGGATTTGCTGTGCTGATTAGAATAAAGAAAAAAACAACAACCAACATTTGTTTTTACTTTTTGGGGGGATGTTGTTGTTTATAGCCAGCGCATGATAGCTTGTATCAATTATAGCCAATAATTGGCTCTATCTGGAATGTCTTTAAATTTCTAATAGGTGTGTTTTGTACCAAAAGTTAACACATAATTTCAGTTTCCAGATGACATATCGAGTGTCTGCATTCTGTTACTCTTTTATAGGACATCCCAGTTGTTTTTCTTTATTATTTTTATTCCTTAAAAATTATGTTTTTAAAATGCATTGTCCTAATAAAAGTCAATAAAATATACTTACTAGATAGTTTTATTAAGTGGAGAGGATACTGTATGACTTTTTTATATTTTGTAAATGGTTATAATTTCCTGTTTTTATTTAGCAAAATCTTCAGCCCAGACATTTAATTTAATCATTTTGCCTTAAAAGCAATAGAAAAAAGATTATGCAGGTAAACTATGCTGTGAGCAAACATTTATAATTGCTAAACTGCTTTACTTTTGTTTCTGTGTTAATGATTTAGTGGAAAAATGACCCTGTTTTCGCACAAAAAATTAAAATAAACAAAGCTGTTATCATTGACTTTTTTCTTGTAAAACTAACGATAAACTTTTCTAACAAGGAACATTTCTGCTATAACTACTTGTGAATTTAAAAATACCAATATGGGTAAACGAGGGGGCTTATTTTATTTTCAGTATTACGATTAGCTTATTTGAAGCATTCTAAATTCTTCTGATCATTTAAAGGATGTTGAATTTTGGATTACTCTATTTACAGTGTTTATACCTAGGTTCTAAAGCTGTTTAATGGCAAAGCATTTCTATTATTCTAATTTATTCAATAACCAAGAATTTGTTGTGATACTGAGTTTTTAAAATCATTTGTTTCTTTTGCTTTTTAGTCTTATCATGGCTTCAATGTGGAATTTTAGTCCAAACCTTTCAATTTGCATGTTAAACTTTTTGTTCAGTTTAATCTTTACATTATTTTGAGCTCAGGGTTTGACCACACTATTTTCTGAAGTGATTATATATATTTTTTCTGTGCTGTTTGTGGTTCCTTTCCATCTGTCCTTTGAAAGCATAGGACAAGTCTAATCAGGACGTAAGGGCCATATTAAGGAAGCTGAGTGTTATGCAATGAGACTGTATGAATGAGTGGTCTAGATCTTTTTAAATTTACTACATTATGGCACAGCATGTGATTTTTTTGGATACAAGAACACCATTATTGGCTATGACATAACTTGTATAGTGTTTATAATGTCTACTTTGTAAATTAGATTGATTTTTGAGACAGGGGTTGCTAACTTCTTAGGAAAATAAACACTTATTTATTTATGGAGTAATAGAATGATGAAGCTAAGATGGTCTCACAAGTTGACTAGGGCCATCATGTCATGCTTCCTGTGTCTGTCAAAAACCATATACCATTTGATCTCCAGCTGCACAGAAGGTACCATGTTAGGGAGTGGGAATCTGAGAAAGATTTAATGGCACTTCAATACTTAGACAGTAACTACTTTTAATATGTCATTAAAAGAAAATAAAGATTTATCTTTTGATGAATTTCTGGGATCTAGTGAAAATTCTTAAGCACTAAAGTGTTCTATCTCATAGAGCATTAACACATTTATATTCCAGATAAACATCTCAGAAATGGCTGTTTTTAGGCCCACGTTAGGAAGGGCATATTTTGCATATAAAATATTATGATACAGTGACAGAATATTATAGCATTTAGTGAATGATTTAGTGAATAATCTCCCAAGTATTTTTAGGATGCCAAGTGTATCTAAATTACATTATGTACATTTGGCTTACTTATACAGAATGTATTTATTTATAGAAAAAGTAGATTTTTGAAATGATTCTTTAACATATGTGAATAATTTCAATTGACTTTTTTCCAAGGAAAAAGATGTCTTTAAATTGGTACGAATAACAAGAATTTTTGACAATGGGGAGCTTTGTTGCTTAACACTTTCTTTGTGGATTTATAAATAATTACTTATATTCTAAAGATGTACACAATGTAGACAAAATGCTTCAGGGAGTAGACATATTATTACATATAGAGATACTAAATTGCTTTGAAACTTATTAGGGCATAAATAGTGGTGTACCTAACCAGAGGTAAGCAAAAAAAAAAAAAAAAAGGTAATTAAAATAAAACATTTCTTTACAGGTTCAAAGTTTGTCTGTTTAAAACAGTCTAGGTCAGGTAGATATAACAAAAGGAATTAGACAGTGAGCAGTTTTGCCTCATCTTAAGTACCCTGAATTTTCATTGAGAGTCTGGGGTCTGCAGAAATGTGGAAATACAATATGTTGACAAGATCAGTAGGACATAACCCTGTTTTAGAGCTTTTTGTTTTCCATGGGTATACATAATACTCAGTTTACTGATGTTGTTCCTTTTGTTCTTATCTTTTTAAAAAATATTTTATTGATTATGCTATTATAGTTGTCTCATTTTTTCTCCTTTCATTACTCTCTGCCCTGCCACCAACATTTCTCCACCCACTTAGTTCATGTCCATGGGTTGTACATGTAAGTTATTTGGCTTCTCCATTTCTTATATGATTCTTAACCTCCCCCTGTCTATTTTGTACCTACTATTTATGTTTCTTATTTCCTGTACCTTTTCCCCCATTCTTCCCTTTCCCCCTCCCCTCTGATAGCCCTCCATGTGATCTCCATTTCTGTGATTCTGTCCCCGTTCTAATTGTTTGTATAGTTTGCTTTTGTTTTTGTTCTTTTTTTAGGTTCAGTTGTTGATAGTTGTGAGTTTGTTGTCATTTTACTGTTCATAGTTTTGATCTTTTTCTTAGATAAGTCCCTTTAACATGTCAAATAATAATGGATTGTTGATGATGAACTCCTTTAACAATATCTTATCTGGGAAGAACTTTATCTGCCTTTCCATTCTAAATGATAGCTTTGCTGGTTATAGTAACCTTTGATGTAGGTCCTTGCCTTTCATGACTTTGAGTAATTCTTTCTAGCTTCCTCTTGCCTGTAAGATTTCTTTTGATAAATCAGCTGACAGTCTTATGGGAACTCCTTCGTAGGTAACTGTCTCCTTTTCTCTTGTTGCTTTTAAGGTTCTCTCCTTACCTTTAATCTTAGGTAATGTAATTAGGATATGCCTTGGTGTGTGCTTCCTTGGGTCCAGCTTCTTTGGGACTCTCTGAGCTTCCTGGACTTCCTTGAAGTCTATTTCCTTTTCCAGATTGGGGAAATTCTCCTTCATTATTTGTTCAAATAAATTTTCCACTTCTTGCTGTTCCTCTTCTCCTTCTGGCACTCCTATGATTAGGATGTTGTAACTTTTAAAGTTGTCATGGAGGTTCCTAAGCCTCTCATCATTTTTTAAAATTCTTGTTTCTTCATTCTGTTCTGGTTGAATGTTTATTTCTTTCTTCTGCACCAAATCGTTGATTTGAGTCCTGGGTTCTTTCCCATCACTGTTGGTTCCCTGTACATTTTTCTTTATTTCACTTTGTATAGTCTGCATTTCTTCCTCTATTTTGAGACCATACTCAACCATTTCTGTGAGCATCCTGTGAACAAGTGTTTTGAACTCTGCATCTGATATAGGTTGACTATTTTTTCATTGCTTAGTGCCATTTTTGGAGCTTTAATCTGTTCTTTTGTTTTGGCCATACTTTTTTTTTTTTTTTGTCTCCGCATACCTGTTATTTAGTAAGGGGCAGAGTCTCAGGTATTCATCAGGGTGTGGCAACCCAGGTTGCTGCATTGTGGTGCTATCTTTTGGGGAGGAGTCAGGGAGGGAGCAATGCCATTTGCTTGGCTCTCAGATGGCTTTCAGTCACTTCCTCTACTACCCACAAACAAATTAGACCCTTCTGGTTCTGATTCCTGGGTGGGTGGTTTTGTGTATGTTCTAAGACACTGTGGGTCTCTCCAATGAACTCTCCTGTGAGGCTAGGAGTTTCTCCCGCTGCACAACTCCACAGGTTTTTACAGCCAGAGGTTTTGACGCTTTATTTCTCTGCACTGGAACTCTGGGTTGTGTGGTCTATCTTGCTCCTCAGTTGTTCCTCTGGGCTTATCAGCACATGAATATGGAACTGCCTGATCCTCCAGCTGCCGCCTTGCTGTGTGTCCTCTCCACTCTGGCTATCCATCTCTGCCCCTCCTACAAGTCTGGATGAATGTTTTTCTTTAATGCCTTGGCTGTCGGACTTCCATATAGTTTGATTTTTCTGGCAGTTCTGGTTGTGTTTTGTTTTTAAGTTGGTTGTTACCCTTCTTTTGGTTGTGAGAGGAAGTGAGGTGTTTTTTTTTTGTTTATTGATTTTTGTAAAGCATATTTTTTTGATTATGATATTATAGTTGTCCCGTTTTTTTCTCCCCTTTATTCCCCTCCTCCCTGTACCTCACCTCCCTCCAGCATTCCTCCCCTTCCTTAGTTCATTCCTCCCCCTCCTTAGTTCATGGGTCATACATATAAGTTTATTTTGCTTCTTCATTTCCTACTCTTCATGTCCCTCTGTCTATTTTGTACCTACCATTTATGCTTCTTATTTGCTGTACCTTTTCTCCTATCCTTCCGCCTTTCCTTCCCTGCTGATAACCCTCCATGTGATCTCCATTTATGTGATTCTCTTCCTGTTCTAGTTGTTTGCTTAGATTGTTTTTGTTTTTAGGTTCAGTTGTTGATAGTTGTGAGTTTGTTGTCATTTTACTGTTCATAGGTTTGATCTTTTTCTTTTTCTTAGGTAAATCCCTTTAACATGTCATATAATAGAAGCTTGGTGAGGATGAGCTGGAGTGTTTGTACCTATGTGTCCATCTTGGCTGGACTCCTCTATTTAAAGTTTGAAAAGAATAATTAATGTACTTTGTGCTGATGACAGGAACCCTTCCAGAATTAGATTAAATAACTGGCTTAATGCTGTATGTTTTAGAAAAACAAAGGAAATAAGCAGACTCCAGTGGAATGGTGGCTTTAGAATCTTTTAGGATTCTAAAAGATTAGTTTTGGGGGATAGTTTTGAAGATTTGTATAAATAGAAGAGTTGACTAAATGTAAGGTAACAGTTACTCCATAACTCAAGAATCCAATGCATTGCATTGTATACAAGACAGGGGGACATTCATGACACTCTGTATGAACATTGAAATAAAAATAGCAATATTTGGTAACCAATTGGACATCTATGTTTGTTATGTTTGTTGAGCATTGTCAACTACTAGCTGTATTACCTCAAGGAATTTACTTATCCTGTTGATGCCTCAATTTCCTCATCTGTAAATGAGAAAAAATACTCTGGCCCATGAAAATCCCTAGTAAATTGTTGTGATTATTATTATTTCTACTACTGCTGTATTATTAGGCTTTGAGAATACAAGTATATTTATTTCAATTCCACCTTCCCCTCTTCTTAATTTTGCAATTGTGCTTGGTTGTTTGTAGTGCTGTTCATGTGAAGGGCCTCTTCTAGATTCATTTAGTTGACCAATCTTGATGGCAAATTCTCTATGTGCAAGTACAGGAATGCTGGTAATAAAAAGAAGAAAATTTGTAGTCACTTCCTTTAGGTCTCTTACAGTCTAATAAGAAAGACATACATGAAAACAAACACTTTTCAGCACCATATGTTAATAACACCTGTAAACCATATGTTGGGATGGAGTACCCAAGAATGTTGGGAACACCTTTTTTTTTTTTTTTTTACAAAAAAGTAAGTTTACTTCTAAAACAAAAAGGGAATGCAAGATTGAAGGTATAGAACATGAAAAGACCTGGGGATTTTTTTTTTTGAAGTGCTGGCATGTAAAATTCAAGGTAGGTTATTGACAAATGATTAGTTAGATTCATATTCAGAATTGAGATTCTGTAAAGTCATATGAAGGAATTTACATTTTATATTTAGATCAATAGGCAATAGGTAGTAGTTAATTTAATTCCAACTAGGAAATAAAATCATGTCACTAAGGTTTTATAAAGATCACTCAACTACATATGGAGGGTGAACCCTCAGGGTGAACTGAGGGTGAGAAGTTGATTTAAGAAATTAGCAGACTGTCTAGAAGGATGTTGTAGACATCTAGGAAAAAGGCGGGTGCTTAAATTAGGCAGTGACAATAGTTGTACAAAGAAGGAGAATGCATCCAGGAGATGCTTTAGAGAAAGCATGGAAATACCTAGGAAATGGGCCAGCTGTGAGGGGTAGAGAGAAGGAAAAGAGTATAATCTGATTCTCAGGTTTTAGCTTTGAGCATTAGAGTGATGGCAATAGATGCTATGGGTGGAGAGTAATTATTAGGAACTCTGAATACTCCAACTTGGTTTTTTAATTTATAATCTGTACTGGGCAATGTAGAGATATCAAGAACCTTCCCCATTATTGGTACAAAATGTGCTCTTTTAATTTTTTTGCAATATTCTAACATATAAATAAAGCGTAACTTTCAGTTAAAGCAACATATTTATATAGTTTAAAACCAATCAAATAGTATTAAAAAGGCTTATAAGTTCAGTAGTATCTTGAAGCCACTAGTCTGTCCTCAGAGGCAACCACTTTTAGCAGTTTTTTGAAGTATGATTATTCTTCTGTTTCTAGATTTCTCAATATTATATATTTATTTATGAACTTCTAATTGTGATAGATGAGAGATTGCCTCTCTTCCAAGCCATTTTTACTTCTCTCTGCTTCGTTTCATTTTCCCTCCCTTTATTCTTTCAACATAGTTATATCATAATTTTGGGTCAGGTAATAGCACGTCATTATGAGTTTTTATACAGTGAAAATGAAACTATGAGTTATTTGTTTATTTTTAATTCTCACTTGAGGGCAATTTTCATTGTTTTAGAGTGGTAGAGAGAGAAAGAGAGAGAGAGAGAAGGGAGAGAGAGAGAATGAGAGAGAGAGAGAGACAGAGAGAAGAGAGAAACGTTGAATGGTTGCCTCCTGTACCCACCCTGACCAGGAATCCAACCTGCAGCCTCTAGGTGTATGGGACAACGCTCCAACCAACTGAGCCACACCAATCAGGCCAAACTAGGATTTATTTTTTAATGCAATTTTATTTTTCCTTTTAATCTTATCATTCTTTGCTTGTTTTTCAATGTTGTTTGTCACTCTACTTCATTTACTGTTTCCTGTATTCTTTCTCACTACTTTTCTCAAGTGCCCAGATTTGTTGTACCTTGTTTGTAATTTCTTAAATATAATTCCAAACTCTCCAATAATTTCACCCTCTCACCCCACACCAAGGGAGACCTTTGTCCCTCATTTTCCAGACTTTCTATTCTGGTCTTGACTGAATGCAGTTTGGCCTGGGGCA